>MU227459.1:1520838-1546680 GCA_018584345.1 Thuja plicata | reverse complement strand
ATATATGTTTGTGGATCGGTTTTCTTTAAAGTGATTAAAATTCAAGATCTAATTCACCCCCTCTCTTAGTATCTTGCTTTCCCAGTATTATATTTCCAACAATTGGTATCAGAGCTTAGTTCTCCCATAAGAAGTTTTAATCAGCTTGAGAGTACAGATCTAGAGATGGAGATTTACAAATTGGGTAAAGTCATTGAGAATCAGAAGATTTAAATTCAGCTAGCTTTACATCAACTTGAGACAGCTAGACAGGAATTGAGAAAGTCATTGACATCTAGGAAAGATTTGGCCAAACAAATGAATGATATTCATTATCGGGTTGAAGAAAATGAAAATATATTTCAGAATGGAGATTCTACTAAGAGCGATGCAACAATTGCAGATCTACTAGAAAGGAACAATGCACTATGTGAAGATGTCAGAAACCTGAAAAGAGAACAAGAAATGCATACAATAAGACTATGTGAAGTAGTGGAACAAAAGAAGAAAGCTAAAGATGATAAAGCTATGGCTAAAGAAGATAAAATGATGATGACTGTCAGACTTGATGAAAGGACACATGATGTACAAATGATGACAAACAATCAGGTTGATATGGAAAATCAACTGCTACTTGCAAACTAGGAGATCAGTAGGAAAGACATGGAAATAATGAATCTAAGATCTGAGAACAGTCTATTGAAGGATGAATTGAGATTTGAGAAAGAACTAAATGAAAGGTTGAATAAACCTAATGAAGCTTTGACTCATTATGAGAACTTGATGGAAGCATCAAGGAGATCAAAAGATTCTTCTGGATTAGGTCACATTGAACAAAAGACATCTATTGAGAAAGCAGAATCATCTAAGACTAGTGAAAAGAAGAATGCAAAGCCAAAAACAAACAAACTTGTGTGCCATCACTGTGGAAAATCAAGACATACATCAAACATCTACCAAAGCAAGAATGGTAAGTCCAATCCTAAACCCAAGTTCAATGGTTATTTCTTTAACTGTAAGAAGTTTGGACATAAAGCACATGAATATTGGGCTAAGGAAAATGATGCACCTTCCACATCGAGAATCAATGGATATTGTTACAACTATCAAAAATTTGGACATGAGGCACAAGATTGCAGATCTAATGCTAAACAACAATGGACATCAAAGATACAAGCAAAAGCACCAAGGAGAGGCAACACTTAAAATTGGGATTATAACACAAGGAAAATTTGTCATTACTGTGAAGAGTATGGACATACACTTGAAGACTGCATAAAGACACATTTCAGAGGAAGATCTAAGATTTGGATGAATGGAAGCCTAGTTTGTTTTAGTTGTTTGAAAATTTGTCATACTAAGAGAGAGTGTAAGACAAGAGTACCTGCTCCTACTATTGAGGAAATTAGAGCACATGTGAACCAGACATGGGTAAGGAAAATAGAACCAAGCAGCAGTGAAACTATTGAAGCCAAGGTCACCCAATCCAATGGATCAGGTGATCACACCATTACTATCTAAGCAAATGAGGTATGTAAGGAACTATATTTAATTTTCATATCTTACATCAGTTCCTAACATACACTGTGCCAAAGTCCATATCTGCATATGATAAGATGCATTAGGACATATTTTAAAGATAAAGTACCAAGAAAAGTTATTTAAACACTAGAGGTACCGAGCATCAGTATTATACTAAGATCGAGCTCATCGGCATGTGTGCTAAGCTATTTTTGGTTGCGACTAAGAGATTGTCAGAGTAAGCCGAGGATAGTTGTTCTGCACTAACTCCAATAGAGAGAACATTTATTGCAAACCTAATTTCTGATCCTTGAAGCCTATAAAGGAATGAACCATTCATGATTCATTTCACCTTGTGATTTGAAGATTTATTGAAGTGTTGAAGCATTGGTGAGCTTGATTTCAGCAGAGATTTTTTGAAGAATTCTACAGCGTGCCATCGACCATTCAGTAAAAGTCTGAACTTTGACAATTGCCAAGGTACTTTGTCTTGTCTTTGAAACCCTTTTATCTTGAAATCATGGCTGCTAGTTCATCTGAACCATCTAAGGGAATGGAGAATGAATTGAGAGAAGTTCAATTGATGCGGAGAGACACCTGTGCCCCTCCCAACTTTTGAGCCATTCTTGAGAACACTATCAAGGGTGATCTGACTGGAGCCCTATCTTCGATCCCTCTGAAGGTACTTATGATTCATGAAATTAGGGCATGTTACATGTGTAAGATCAATGAAGTTGGAAACCATGAGCTAAGGGAATCCTATGGGAAACTATGTATAGACGGATCCCTAAAACCCAAACACAATCATCTAGCTGAGCGAGGATTAACTCAAGCCCTAGAGTTTCTAAGGAATTTTAGGGATGAATGGATAAAAAATTTTCTTAGAAAGGTAAGTGATATGAGAGTTTGGTTGGATAATGGACCAGTAAAGATTACCAAGGATATCATGCATCATGTAACTAGTTACCCTACTATCAATGGGAAAAGGACCATGAAATTTGAGAGTAAAGAAGACATAAAGAAGGTCACTAAAGCCATCTGGAACAAGAGAGGAATGAAAATTTCCACCATCAAAGACTTGGAACTTGATTTTATAATAAGGTTTATAGCTCACAAGTTCTATCAGTCAAGTTGACTGGACAGTGTGCCTTGCGTTGTAGTCGACCAAGCATGTAAAATCATCAAGAAGGATCACACATACAACTTGGCTAAGCTATAGATAACACAGCTTGCCGAGAACCTTGCATCAATCCAGAAAGCAAATAATTTTGTGTGTAAGTTTGGATCCTTGCTTGTCTATATATTTTTCTATATTCAGAAGAATTTTCCTACCTTTGGAGACATAGTATGGAAAATAGATAAACCTATCACCCAAAAAATAAATGTACTAATTCAACAACTAGATGATAATTTTGATAATGTAATGGGAACATACTTTGTGGAGTTCAAGAAAAGTATGAGACTGAGAAGCAAAATTCCTAGCTCATTAGTTGAACAACATTATGAGGATGTGTGCTTTCTTGTAGACATAGATTACACTTATGTTCAGGCTATAGTACCTAGAGTATCATGGTTAAGGCCATTATCTTATGAAGTAAATATAGATCAAACATCTGCAACCATAACAACTTTAATAGCAGAGGAAATTGACAATACTGTTAAATGTTTTGGTAATTATGAAGAAGCCAAGGCCAAAATTTATATGAACCTAAAGGCTGGCACCATGGAAAGGAAGAGGAAAAATATTGTCAAGAATCCAAAGAAGATGGTTGGAATTTCTAGTGATGAGGAATCAGAGGATGCTTCTCTAGGCTTAACTACTAGACAAGGAGAGGACATATCTAGTGAAGAAGAAGAAGAAATTGAGTCTGAAGAGGATGTAGTTGTTAAGGGGAAAGGGAAACAACCAATGGTTGCCAAGGAAACCAAAGTAAGCAAAGTCAAACCTCAGGCTACCCTTCCTACTACAAATAGACCAAGGTCCAGGACATCAGCTATTTACACTCTTGTGGTGAAAACATCCATATACACAAGGAAGAATGCTACTGAGAGCAACTCAGGGAAGAAGAAATAAGTCAACACTAAGGCTATGCCGAGCATTTCAGACAAAAGACCAAGGAAAAGGAGATTGATCTTGAGTGATGAAGAAGATGAGGAGACAGACATTGATGCATCGAGAAACATACCTATAGCATCATTCAAACATCCTACAGACATTGATGAGGTATGCAATAATATTAGAAGTTCAATTGGGTTATCTGGATTTAAATTTTTCAGATATGATAAGAAAAGTATAGAGAATAAGGTCAAGATACAAGAAGCTCTATTAGACATGATGTGTACATCCAAATTGACACCTATAGAGATAGGGAATAATGTCCCTATAGAACTTTATGATTTCTTGTCTAGTAAATGGGAATTTGCATTGATGACTGAAAGGAAAATAAGGGAAGCAACTTTGGCTAGAGTCATCCCAGACTTGACAAAGAAATAGAAACAAAAATTTGTTGAACAATATAAACAAAGGTTTGTACCTAAAAATAGAGTTTATGCTATTTTGAAGAATGATATTGAAGGAGTAGTACAACAAAGTACTCAGATTTGGAAAGAGATTTTTGGGTTTTCAGTCCCAAAAGAGAAGAAAATAGATGAAGGAAAATCTGAGCAGACCACCACTCAACAAGAAAAAATAGGGTCAGGACCATCAAAAGAAACAGGTGAAGAAAAAAATGTAGACTCACCAATGGATAGTCATATTGACACTACACTGGACAATATTAGCAATGTGGATTCTAAGGATCAGGATGAGCCAGCATACACAATTATCAAATCACCTATCAAGGCTACTAAGACTGATGAAGAGAAAGAGAAGCTAGAAGATCAAGAGGTAAATACTAAAAATCCTCCTATTTTAGAGGTTTCTTAGACATTGTTAGATAGCAGAGACAAAATGGAAGGAACTAGAGACAAGCCTAAAGAACTAGAGGCTTTACAAGTGTTGGTAAACCTACCACACTCTGCTTCATCTACCCCCACTAGACCCAAAATGGGGAATGTATCTGACCAACAGGAATTCTTGATTAAGATGAAGTCAACTACTAAATTTCTTGCTGACAAGGGAAAGGATATCATTGAAACTAAGCCAAATGATAGCTCACCTGAGCCCAAAAGGAGGAAGCTAAATAAGAAGAAGTCATCAGGGCTAAATGTCACATTAGATGAAGTCATTGTGATTCCTAAATGGGATCCTGAGAATTTTTCATATGAGCAAATTCAGACCCTTCAAGAACTTTTGAAGAGGAAGAAGAGATAGGAAGAAATGAAGAGACAACAGAAGCAGAAGCAAGTTTTGCATGATATCAAATATATTTTTGTAAAATATTTTGATATGGATGATGTAAATGACCAGGAACCTTTACTAGAACAACTAGTTCACATTGTACAAAAGGTGACTGATGATAACATTGAGGCAAATGACAAACTATTGCAATGGTCTAAGAGAAAGTTCGAGAACAAAGTATTGGAAAAGATATCTGATGAGATAGCTATAAAATAGGTTGAAATTTCTTCTCTCATTGAAGTTTTAGGAGAAGTTGAAAACAATGTATTTTCTTTGTACAAGAGACTATGTGATGAATCATTCTTTACTAAAGAAAATCAGAAGTTAATTGAGAAATTGCACCTGGATAGAAATTCAACTACAAGTTCACTGAGCATGGATGCTAGCTCTAGCTCCATTCATTTCAATAAGTTAACTCGTACACAGAGGAGGTTAGCTAAGCTTATGGCTGAAGATGGAAAAATCAAGGCCAAATTGATTACAATTTAGGCTAATCTAATAACTTATCTAGAGGTTATTCAAAAATAACTTACAACTGCCAGAGAATTGGTAAAGAAAGACTCTCATCTCTCTACTACAAAAAGTTTGGTAAGTCTAGCTGTCAAGCCAGAAGTTAAGTTGGAAGTTATGAAGTTTGTTAAAGATAGTTGGGATACTTCATTTGCATTGATTCTATAACTTCATAAATATTTTTTGGATAAGTAAAACTTAACCCCTCCAGTTATCAGTGACAAAAAGAAGGGGGAAATAGGAAAGGAAGGAACAAATGAGCTGAAGGTATAATATTTTTTTTTTGCTGAAGGCATGTATAGTATGAAGTATAATCAAAGGGGGAGTACTATATGTACTTAAGTAGTTTTGTGGATGTAAATTAAATGATAAGTGTTTTTTCCACTAAATATCAAAGGGGGAGATTGTTAATCTCTAAGTTTTTGTTGATCAGTTAGTGTCCACACTTAGTCATTTATCTAGGCATTTTTGGTCGGCTACCACTGCGGCCGAGCTAAAATAGTATAGGTCGAGCTACCCAACAAGTCGTTGTCAACCATAGAAGATCATAGATGTCAAGCTACTTGACAAGTCTATGTTGAGAAACATGAGACTTAAGTGAGGAGCAAGACAGTTTTGACATACATGTCAGAAATGTCACAAAATTTAAGGTAAAATGTTTTGGCCGACTTATGAGAGTTTTGGGCCGACATATGTAAGAATTTAATATTCTCTATGGAATTAATTATGCATTTAATTGTTTTATCCTATGCATGGCATGAATCCAATCATAAAATTGGAATGCTTTGGAGGCATAAGTATTAGATCTTGATCGTTGATCTAAATCTCATTGCAAGATTCGTAAAGATATATAAGATTTCTTCTTACCCTGATTTTGTATGTAGAGAAGAAGGGTGTGCATTCATTAGAGATGTGTAGAGGGTTATTTTTTGAAGGAAGCATAGATCTAGTAGAGTGATAGAGAAGTGAACAGCTGAGTAAAGACATCAAATTATAAGATCAGAAATGTATTGTAAAGAGGAGATCCATTATCAGCATGCACATTGAAGGATCAATACTTGAGACATTCTAACAAGTGTATCAGGTGAAATCTATTAACAGAGTGGTTCTAGTGGACCTTTCTAAATCTCTTAGTAGAGTGCTTACTTTACTGTAAGTTGAAATCCTTTCACAAGGTAGATTGTAATGATATAAAGCTCTTAACCGGGAAGACCTTCAACCAGGTAGATTGCATATTGTAATCAAACTTTTGTATCCCTAACAGGTACACTTTATTGCTACAGTAGTGAAGAATTTTTGGGTGTCATCTCCACCCCAATTTTATCTATTTGGGTTTCTGGGTTACCAAATTCTCTCTATTGTGTTATCTATTTACTATCATGGATGCTAAGTTAGATGTTAGATCAATTTCATATATATATGTTTGTTGATCAGTTTGTTTTAAAGTGATTAAAGTTGAAGATCTGATTCACCCCCCCTCTCAGTATCTTGTTTTCTCATTATTGTATTTCCAACACTCAGTGGGTACACATATATGACCAACATGACAGAGCAACCCATCCTGCAAGTGAAAATCAGAGACACACTTTCCTTCTACCAAATTACTATAGATGTTAGCAAAATCAGGATCAATACCATATAGTTGTTCCCATGTGGATGATTGATGACCACATGAATTTAGTACCATTCTCAAACCTACAATTGGAGGCCTACTCAAACAATCTGCCACTATGTTACTGCTTCCTTTTTATGATGAATGTTAAGGTGAAATTATTGTAGATAAGTTGACCACCTTTGATGTCTATTATTCTGCAACCTCCCTTGTGTTTACAAGAATTGAAGTGGTTTATGGGCTGTATGTATAATAGTTTCCTTTCCTATTATATAATGTTTCCATTGTTTGCAAGCCTAAATAATAGCATAAAACTCCTTTTCATAGGTGGGGTACCTATGTACTATATCAAAAAAAAATTCGCTGTGATAGACAACAGTATGCTCATGTTGTGTGAGTATTGCACCAAGAGTATAATCAGATGCATCAGTTTCTATCTAAAATAATTGTTGCAGATCTGGGAGAATCAGTACTGGTGCTAAACATAATATTTTCTTTCACTCTTCAAATGATTTTTGCTTTTCCTCTGTCCACTTAAATTTTGCTTGTGCTCCACCCCTTGGTGATTTATTGAGAGGACATGATATATGTGAGAAACCAAAAACAAATCTGTGATAGAAGTTGGCTAAGCCCAAGAAGCTGCAAAGCTCTTTGAAAGTTTTAGGAGATGGCTGATCTCTGATTATTTGAATCTTTACTAGGTGAACATGAAAACCCTTTGTATCAATGATATACCCTAAGTATTGAATACTCTGCATACCAAAAGAGCACTTCTAATTGTTGGCATAAAGTTTATGTTTTTACAGAGTTGAAAGCACTTGTTCAACATGCTACAAATGCTCAGACAAAGTATTGCTAAAGATGAGTATGTCATCCAAATAAACAACCACAAAAGAATCAATGAATGGTCTAAGAACATCATTCATCAGCCTTATAAATGTTTCTGGGGCATTTTTTAGGCCAAAAGGCATAACCAACCATTCAAACAAACCTTCCTTAGATTTAAATGTAGTCTTCCACACATCTGCTGGATCAATTGGTACTTGGTGATATCCAGAATTCAAGTCAATTTTTGTAAAGAACTTAGCTCCCCTAAGTTGGTCCAACAAATCATCAATTTGAGGGATTGGATATCTATTTTTCACACAAATTTTTTTCAATGCCCTATAGCCAATACAAAGTCTCCATGTTCCATCTTTATTTTTAGCAAGGACAATTGGACTACCACGAGGTGAAGCACTTGGTCAAATATGTCCGATCTGAATCAACTCTTGAATTTATCTCTTGATTTCATAATTTTCTAAAACTGACCTTCTATATATTGGCTCATGTGGTAGTGGTGTGCCTGGGATTAAATCAATAGAGTTCTTTACTTGATAGTGTGTTGGAACTCCCACCGGTGATTTAAACACACTATGATATTCTTTCAAAATTTTATCCATCTAATTTTGTTGATTTTCTATTATGATTACCTTAGCATATGTATTAAGGACAAATAACTTTGTTTGATTAGGTCAAACTATGAGAAGAACAAAATCTCCAGTTTGAGCAATCAAACATTTACATTTTTTAGCACTAATTTGATAAGTAGTTTTTGTTGGAAATACCTCTGGTATTCAAAACCTCTTCTCACCAAGCTTGATTGGAACACTGCGTGGTCTGGATTCATACACTCCATGCCTCTAATACATGTAAGGTTTCTCCAACAAGACATCACATACATTCAGCAGTTCTACATAACATACCAGTTCATCCTTGAAAGCCTTGATTGAATATGTAAGACAACATTGTTGATTTATTTGAATATCTTGTCCCTCATTTACCCATCCCATAGAGTATGGTTGTGGGTGTCTTGTCACTTTCAAATTCAATCTTTTGACTATCTCCCTAGATATCAAATTCTTTTGGCTCCCATTGTCAACAATAAAATATAGAGGCTTTCCATCAACCCACATCTATGAATGAAAAAGTCTCTCTTCATCTTCACTGTGCATTACTTTAGCAGTTGCAACTATCACATATGGGTCTGCTTCTATGAAAGAATCATTCTCCTTTCGCTTGGAAGGATCATTGGTGATGATTCAGATTCAGCTTCCTCTACTCATATTTTTGTAATGAGATTTGTGATACTTTGAAAATCCTTTGTATTATGGGTTGGGGACTTATGCATCTCACACCACATGCATGTATTTTCCTGTGTCTTTTTTGCAGCCCACCATGTGTTCTTGGCTAAGTTTGAGTGAGGTTCCTTGGTCACCTGTTTTCCCTCAAATTTATTGTCACCTTCAACATTTGGCTTATTATTTGCAAAGTAGTGCCTCTTCACATTCTGCTTGAATTTATCCTCAATTTTTGTAGCATATTTATAGGTTGTTACCAATGTCTCAATATTCAAAAATTCCATCTCTGTTTGAATATACTTGTGAAGTCCACTTCTATATTTCAGAATTTGATGCTTCTCTAAATCTTGAATACCAAGTTTTTCTGAAAGTGAATGGACTGTGTTTGTGTAATTTTGCATAGATTTATCAAACTTCTATCATAGAAACTACCATTATATGTATTTATATTCATATAAATCCTCAGGAAAGTATGCTTCTTTTATGTATTCCAAAAATTCTCCCCATGTGGGCTTGTTATCAAGAGATACTTCCAAGCCATTTTCATCATATAATTCCCATTCTTTATTTTCTAATTTGGCTTCCGAGAAACATTTCACATGGGTTTCAGCTTTGAGGAGAGAAAATGTTATTTTTTCTACATTTGAGAAATTATTTATAGAAAAGTATCTGTCCAATTTTGATATCCAGTTATCAATAGCTTCAACATCAACTTTTCCTTCAAAATTTGGGATGTCAAAATTTACCTGCACTTTGAAAGGGGTATTACCATGAAACATTGTTCTTGATTCAGAGGGTTGTTGATTTTCTAGGAGTGAAAATTGACTCATCATCTCCTCTCATTTCTTATTTAAAGCCTCTTCCACCAACTGCTTAATTTTATCGTCTGCCATCTTCGATTGTGTGCACCTCAAAAGGTGGATATTGTGACAAATCTTGTCTATCCATTCATAATATTTGGTAGGAGGACCTTGTGTAAATTTTCATAAAGGAGCATTCTCGCTCTTATACAACTGATCTAAATTATGAATCAGATTACAATACCTAGTGTGATACCTACAGTTTTGTCAATGTCAATATAAAAACCAGAAGACTAACAACAAAATTGCAGGCCAAAAAGTGATCCATTCTATTCAAAATTTGAGTTTATACAAATATGATGAATCCCAAGGATCACTAGAATACCTTTTAAATTAAATGAAGAGTCACCATAATGTTTATTACAAATAAACTTATTAAAACTACCAAAAAATTCAAAAAACCTAAATAAAAATTTACGCCTGCTTGGAGAAGGCATAACTTTCAAGTCGTGGGTCTGATTTGCGAACCATTTACCTTGTTGGAAATATAATAAAAATTTGTAGACCCAAAATTCATAAGTATACCTTTGGTACTACTTCCATGCACAAGATCTTCCCATAAATGCCCTAAAGACCTTCAAAAATGTACTTTACTAAGACATACAAAATACTGAAAAAATTAGATTTGAGTATTTCCCAATTCCATCCTGATAATTCATCGCCCCTTTAGAAGAAATGGGCCCCATTGCACCAACCTGCTGCAACAAATGAGGAAATTGTGCTTCAATTTTTTCCTTAGTTAACCACTTGCCTTGATGAGGATGTTGACCAGCTCGAACCACCTGATAAAGAGGAATGTTTTGATTTCTCAAAGTCTTTAAAATGACTTCAATAACATGGTCACACTAGAATGGAATAGTAGTAGATAATTTTGTAGCCCGAATGTGTATAGTAGCTTGGAAAATGACCAACAAAGGAGGAAAATAGGGTCTCAATAATTCCACATTGAAAATTGGATGCAGGCCCAAGAAGGATGGCAAATTAAGTTCAAAAGAATTTTCACCTACTTGATTCACAATAGTATACAAGACATAACAAAGAGTACAATGCTTCCTGTTTGGTTTGTGAAGGTGATCTTTCTATAGGTGTAACCATACCTTGTCACCAACCTCAACATGATGAGGAGTTCTATGTTTATCATGCCTTTCCTTATACTTTTGATTACTCTACTCCAAAATCTAATGAACTTGTTGTTGTAGGTGTCTAATGTTATCAATGATATTTTCTTCTGTATCTACCTCCTTGTCAGTATTCAATAAAGTATCATATTGCAAAATTGGAAGTGTTACATCCAAAGGTGCCAATGGTTGATACCCAAGACAAACCTAAAATGGACTATGCCATGTAGTACTATGGAGTGCATGGTTGTAACTGTGTTGCACATAGGGTAAGCTTTCATCCCATGTGTGAGGATGTTTTGAATGATAGATTAATAGGATATGAATGATCATTCGATTCACCACTTTTGTCTGCCCATCTGTTTGGTGATGGAATGCTGTGGACTTTGTCAACTTTGTGTCCATTTTACCCCATAGTGTAGACCAAAATTTGTCGATGAATCTACTATCCTTATCAGAAATAATGCATTTGGGCAAACCAAAATGAACCCAAACATGTTCAAAAATAAACTTGATAGTCTCTTCTGTAGAAATCATCTTTTTACATGCTACCATGATAGCCATTTTAGAAATCCTATCTACCACAACATACATACAATTATGCCCCCATGTGGTAGTTGGAAGCCCAGACATAATATCCATTGAAATAGACTGCCATGTCTTATCAAGAATAGGTAATGGTAAGTATAAACCCAACTTATGGTTTGCGGGGTTTGCAATTGCATAGGTTCCACAACCCTTTATATATGAAATTATATCCTGCTTCATTTTTGGTCAATAGAAATGCTTTTGAAGGATAGCAGTAGTCTTACCAATACCAAAATGTCCTGCAACATGGCTGTAGTGAGCTTCCCATATCATTTTCTTTCATTCCTCAGTGGGTACACATATATGACCAACATTGCAGAGCAACCCATCCTGCAAGTGAAAATTAGAGACACACTTTCCTTCTACAAAATTACTATAGATGTTAGCAAAATCAGGGTCAATACCATATATTTGTTCCTATGTACATGATTGATAACCACATGAATCCAGCACCATTGTCAAATGTGTAATTGGAGGCCTACTCAAACAATCTGCCACTTTGTTACTCCTTCCTTTTTTATGACGAATGTTGAGGTGAAATTGTTGTAGATTAGATGACCACCTTTGATGTCTCTCATTCTGAAACTTCCCTTGTGTTTGCAACAATTGAAGAGGTTTATGGTCTGTATGTATAATAGTTTCCTTTCCTGGTATATAATGTTTCCATTGTTTGCAGGCCTAAAAAATAGCATAAAACTCCTTTTCATAGGTGGGGTACCTATGTACTGTATCAGAAAAAGTTTCAGTATGATAGGAAACAGGATGCCCATGTTGTGTGAGTATTGCACCAAGAGCATAATCAGATGCATTAGTTTCTATCTCAAATGATTTTTCTAGATTTGGGAGAACTAGTACTGGTGTTGAACATAATCTTTTCTTTAACTCTTCAAATTCTTGTTGCTTTGCCTCTGTCCACTGAAATTTTTCTTGTGCTCCACGCCTTAGTTATTGATTGAGAGGCTATGATATATGTGAGAAGCCAAAAACAAATCTATGATAGAAGTTGGCTATGCCCAAGAAGCTATGAAGCTCTATGAAAGTTTTAGGAGATGGCTAATTTCTGATTATTTGAATCTTTACTGGGTCAACATGAAAACCCTTAGTATCAATGATATACCCTAAGTATTGAATACGCTGCATACCAAAAGACCACTTCTGAATGTTGGCATAAATTTTATGTTTTTGCAAAGTTGAAAGCACTTGTTCAACATGCTGCAAATGCTCAGACCAAGTTTTGCTAAAGATGAGTATGTCATCCAAATAAACAACCACAAAAGAATCAATGAAGTGTCTAAGATCATCATTCATCAACCGTATAAATGTTGCTGGGGCATTTTTTAAGCCAAAAGGCATAACCAACTATTCAAACAAACCTTTGTTAGATTTAAATGCAATCTTCCACACATCTGCTGGATCAATTGGTACTTGGTGATAATCAGATTTCAAGTCAATTTTTGTAAAGAACTTAGCTCCCCTAAGTTAGTCAACAAATCATCAATTTGAGGGATCGGATATCTATTTTTCACACTGATTTTGTTCAATGCCCTATAATCAATATAAAGTCTCCATGTCCCATCTTTCTTCTTAGCAAGGAAAATTGGACTTCCACAGGGTGAAGCACCATGATGAATATGTCCTTTCTGAATCAACTCTTGAATTTGTCTCTTGATTTCATCATTTTCCAAAATTGACCTTCTATATATTGGCTCATGTGGTAGTGGTGTGTCTGGGATTAAATCAATAGAGTGATTGACTTGATAGTGTGTTGGAACTCGCACTGGTGATTTAAACACAATATGATATTCTTTCAAAATTTTATCTATCTGATTTTGTTGATTTTCTTCTATGGTTACCTTAGCATGTGTATTAAGGAAAACTAACTTGGTTTGTTCAGGGTGAGCCATGAGAAGAACAAAATCTCTAGTTTGAGAAATCAAATGTTTACATTGTTTAACACTAATTAGAGAATTAGTTTGTGTTGGACATACTTCTGGTATTCAAAACCTCTTCCCACCAAGCTTGATTGTAACATTTCATGGTCTAGATTCATACACTCCATGCCTCTAATACATGTAAGGTTTCCCCAACAAGACATCACATAGATCCAGTGGTGCTACATCACATACCACTTCATCCTTGAATGTCTTTATTTAATATATAAGATGGCACTATTGATTTATATGAATATCTTGTCCCTCATTTACCCATGCCATAGAGTGTGGTTGTGGGTTTCTTGTCACTTTCAAATTCAATCTTTTGAATGTCTCCCTAGATATCAAATTATTTTGGCTCCCACTGTCAACAATAAAATGTAGAGGCTTTCCATCAACCCACATTTGTGAATGAAAAAGTCTCTCTTCATCTTCACGATGCATTACTTTAGTAGTGTTAACTAGGGCATATGGATCTACTTCTATGACAAAATCATTCTCCTTTTGCTCGGAAGGATCTATTGGTGATGATTCAGATTCAGCTTCCTTTCCTCATATTTCTGTCATGAGATTTTTTATACTTCAAAAATCCTTTGTATTATGGGTTGGGGACTTATGCATCTCATGCCACATGCCTGTATTTGCCTATGTCTTTTCTGGAGCCCACCATGTGTTCTTGGATGAGTTTGAGTGAGGTTCCTTATTCACCTATTTTCCCACGGATTTATTGTCACCTTCAACCTTTGGCTTATTATTTTCAAAGTAGTCCCTCTTCCCTTTCTTCTTGAATTTCCCTTCAATTTTTTTAGCATATTTATAGGCAGTTACCAATGTCTCAATATTCAAAAATTCCATATCTGTTTGAATATACTTGTGAAGTACACTATGATATTTAAGAATTTGATGCTTCTCTGAATCCTGAATACCAAGTTTTTCTAAAATTTAATGGAATGTGTTTGTGTAATCTTGCATAGATTGATCCCTCTTCTATGGAAGCAACTATCATTCTATGTATTTCTGTTCATATACATCCTTAGGAAAGTATGCTTCTTTTATGTATTCCAAAAATTCTACCCATGTGGGCTTGTTATCAAGAGATACTTCCAATTCATTTTCATCAGATAATTCCCATTCTTTATTTGCTAATTTGGCTTCCCAGGCATATTTCACATGGGTTTCAGATTTGAGGAGAGAAAATGTTATTTTCTTTGCATCTGAGAATTTATTTATAGAAAAGTATCTATCCAATTTTGATATCCAGTTATCAACAACTTTAGTATCAACTTTTCTTTCAAAATTTGGGATGTCAAATTTTACCTGCACTTTTAAAGGGGTATTTCCATGAAACAATGTTCTTGATTCAGAGGGTTTTTTATTTTGTAGAAGGAGTGGAAATTGACTCATCATCTCCTCTCATTTCTTATTTAAAGCCTCTTCCACCAACTGCTTAATTTTATTGTCTAACATCTTTGATTGTCTGCGCCTCAAAGGTGGATATTGTGACAAATCTTGTGTATCCAGTCCTAATCTTTGGTAGGAGGACCTTGTGTAAATTCCCATAAAGGAGCATTCCCACTCTTATACCACTAATCTGAATTATGAATCAGATTATAATACCCGGTGTGATACCTACGGTATTGTCAATTTCAATATAAAAACCAGAAGACTAACAAGAAAATCGAAAGCCAAAAAGTTATACATTCTATTCAAAATTTGAGTTTATAAAAATATGATGGATCCTAAGGGTCACTTTCATACCTTGGAAATGAAATGAAGAGTCACCATAATGTTTATTTTAAATAAACTTATTAAAACTACAAAAAATTTCAAAAAACTAAATAAAAATTTAGGCCTACTTGGAGAAGGCATAACTTTCAAGTCCTAGGTCCGATTTGTGAATCGTTTACTTCATTGGAAAGATAATAAAAAATTCTATACCAAAATTTTGAAGTATACCTTCAGTACTAATTCTGTGTAGAAGATATACTCAGAAATGCTCAAGATCTTTCCAGAAATACTCCAAAGACCTTCAAAAATGTAGTTTACTGAGACATACAAAATACTGAAAAAATTAGATTTTAGTATTTCCCAATTCCATCCTGATCATTCATCCCCCCTTGAGAGGAAATGGGCCCCATTGCACTAACCTACTACAAAAAATGAGGAAATTGTGCTTCAATTTGTTCCTTAGTTAACCACTTGCCTTGATGAGGATGCTAACCAGCTCGAACCACCCCCAAAAGAGGAATTTTCTAATTTCTCAAAGTCTTTAAAATGACTTCAATAACATGGTTACACTGGAATGGAACAATATTAGATAATTCTATAGCTTGAATGTGTTTAGTAGCTTGGGAAATGTTGAACAAAGGAGGAAAATAGGGTCTGAACAATTCCACATTGAAAACTGGATGTAGGCCCAAGAAGGATGGAAAATTAAATTTAAAAGCATTCTCACCTACTTTATTCACAATAGTATATAGGCCATAACGAAGAGGATGAAGCTTCTTGTTTGGTCCATGAAGGTGCTCTTTCTAAAGATGTAACCATACCTTATCACGAACCTCAAAGTGATGAGGAGTTCTATGTTTATCATGGCTTTCCTTTTACTTTTGATTACTCTGCTCCAAAATCTCATGAACTTGTTGTTGTAGGTGTCTAATGTTATCAATGAATTTTTCTTCTTTATCTACCTTCTTGTCAGTATTCAATAAAGTATCAAATTCGAAAACTGGCAGTGCTACATCCATAGGTACCAATGGTTGATACCCAAGACAAACCTTAAATGGACTATGCCCTGTAGTACTATGGAGTGCATGTTTGTAACTATGTTTCACATAGGATAAGATTTCATTCCATGTGTGAGGATGTTTTGAATGATACATCTGTAGGATATGAATGATCATTTGATTCACCACTTCTATCTACCCCTCTGTTTGGGGATGGAATGTTGTGGACTTCGTCAACTTTTTGTCCATTTTAGCCCATAGTGCAGACCAAAATTTGCAGATGAATCTGCTATCCCTATCAGAAATAATTCTTTTGGCCAAACCAAAATGAACCCAAACATGTTCAAAAAATAACTTGGCAGTCCCTTCTGCTGAAATCATATTTTTACATGCTATTATGATAGCCATTTTATAAAATCTATCTACCACAACATACACACAATCATGCCCCCGCCTGGTAGTTGGAAGCCCAAACATAAAATCCATTGAAACAGACTTTCGTGGCTTATTAAGAATGGGTAATGGTAAGTATAGACCCAACTTATGGTTTGCAGGCTTTGCAATTGCACATGTTGCACAAGCTTATATATATGAAATTATATCCTACTTCAATTTTGGCCAATAGAAATTCTTTTGAAGGATAACAGTAGTCTTACCAATACCAAAATGTCCTGGAACACAGCTGTACTGAGCTTCCCATATCATTTTATTTTGTTCCTTAGTGGGTACACATATATGACAACCATGGCAGAGAAACCCATCCTGCAAGTGAAAATCAGAGTCACACTTTCCTGCTACCAAATTACTATAGATGTTAGAAAAATGAGGGTCAATACCATATAGTTGTTCCCATGTGGATGATTGATGACCACATGAATCCAGCACCATTGTTAAACCTGCAATTGGAGGCCTACTCAAATAATCTGCCACTTTGTTACTGCTTCCTTTTTTATAAAGAATGTTGAGGTGAAATTGTTTTAGGTAAGCTGACCACCTTTGATGTCTATCATTCTGCAACTTCCCTTGTGTTTGCAAGAATTAAAGAGGTTTATGGTCGGTATGTATAATAGTTTCCTTTCCTAGTATATAATATTTCCATTGTTTACAGGCCTGAAAAATTGCATAGAACTCCTTGTCGTAGGTGGGGTACCTATGTACTATATTAGAAAAAGTTTCACTATGATAGGAAAAAGGATGCCCATGCTGTGTGAGTACTACACCAAGAGCATAATCAGATGCATCAGTTTCTATCTCAGATGATTATTGCAGATCTGGGAGAACCAGTACTGGTGCTAAACATAATTGTTTCTTTAACTCTTCAAATGCTTGTGTCTTTGCCTCTATCCATTAAAAATTTTCTTGTGCTCCACCCCTTATTGTTGATTGAGAGGCCATGATATATATGAGAAACCAAAAACAAATCTTCGATAGAAGTTGGCTAAGCCCAAGAAGCTGCGAAGATCTGTGAAAGTTTTAGGAGATGGCCAATCTGTAATTATTTGAATCTTTACTAGGTCAACATGAAAACCCTTAGTATCAATGCTATACCCTAAGTATGGAATACTCTACATACCAAAAGAGCACTTCTCAATGTTGGTATAAAGTTTATGTTTTTGCCAAGTTGAAAGCACTTGTTCAACATCTTGCAAATGCTTAGACCAAGTCTTGCTAAAGATGAGTATGTCATCCAAATATACAACAACAAAAGAACCAATGAATGGTCCAAGAGCATAATTCATCAGCCTCATAAATGTTGTTGGGCTATTTTGTAGGCCAAAAGGCATTACCAGCCATTCAAAAAAACCTTCCATAGATTTAAACGCAGTCTTCCACACATCTGCTGGATCAATTGTTACTTGGTGATACCCAGATTTCAAGTCAATTTTTGTAAATAACTTAGCTCCCCTAGGTTGGTCCAACAAATCATCAATTTGAGGGATTGGATATCTATTTTTCATACTGATTTTGTTTAATGCCCTATAATAAATACAAAGTCTCCATGTCCCATGTTTCTTTTTAGCAAGGACAATTGGACTTCCATTGGGTGAAGCACTTGGATGAATATGTCCTTTCTGAATCAACTCTTGAATTTTTCTCTTGATTTCATCATTTTCCAAAACTGACCTTCTATATATTGGCTCATGTGGTACTAGTGTGCCTAGGATTAAATCAATAGAGTGCTTGACTTGACAGTGTGTTGGAGCTCCCACCAGTGATTTAAAAAAACTATGATATTCTTTCAAAATTTTATCCATCTGATTTTGTTGATTTGTTGTTATGGTTACCTTAGCATGTGTATTAAGGACAACTGACTTTATTTGTTCAGGATTAACCATGAGAAGAACAAAATCTCTAGTTTGAGCAATCAAACATTTACATTGTTTAGCACTAATTAGAGAAGCAATTTGTGTTGGACATACCTCTGGTATTCAAAACCTTTTCTCACCAAGCTTGATTGTAACACTGCGTGGTCTAGATTCATACACTCCATGCCTCTAATACATGTAAGGTTGACCCAAAAATACACCACATACATCCAGTGGTGATACATCACATACCACTTCATCCTTGAAAGGATTGATTGAATGTGTCAGACGACACTCTTGATTTATTTGAATATCTTGTCCCTCATTTACCCATCCCATACAGTATGGTTGTGGGTGTCTTGTCACTTTCAAATTCAATCTTTTGACTCTCTCCCTAGATATCAAACTCTTTTGGCTGCCACTGTCAACAATAAAATGTAGAGGCTTTCCATCAACCCACATCTTATAATGAAAAAGTCTCTCTTCATATTAAAGATACATTAATTTAGTAGTTGTGACTATGGCATATGGGTCTGCTTCTATGACAGAATCGTTCTTCTTTTTCTTGGAAGGATTTATTGGTGATGATTTAGATTCAGCTTCCTCTCCTCATATTTATGTCATGAGACTTTTGATACTTTGACAATCCTTTGTATTATGGGTTGGGGACTTATGCATCTCACACCACATGCCTATATTTTCCTGTGTCTTTTTTGTAGCCCACCATGTGTTCTTGGTTAAGTTTGAGTGAGGTTTCTTGGTCACCTATTTTCCCAAAGATTTATTATCACCTTCAACCTTTGGCTTATTATTTGCAAACTAGTCCCTCTTCCCTTTTTTCTTGAATTTCTCTTCAATTTTTTTTGCATATTTATAGACATTTGCCAATGTCTCAATATTAAAAAATTCCATCTCTATTTGAATATACTTGTGAAGTCCCCTATGATATTTTAGAATTTGATGCTTCTCTGAATCTTGAATACCAGGTTTTGTTGAAAATGAATGGAATGTGTTCGTGTAATCTTGTGTAGATTGATCCCTCTTCTATCAAAGCGACTGCCATTCTATGTATTTCTATTCATATACATCCCCAGGAAAGTATATTTCTTTTATGTATTCCACAAATTCTCCCCATGTGGGCTTGTTATCAAGAGATACTACCAGGCCATTTTCATCAGATAATTCCCATTCTTTATTTGCTAATTTTGCTTCCCAGGCACATTTCACATGGGTTTCAGCTTTGACGAGAGAAAATTTTATTTTTTTTGCATCTGAGAAATTATTTACCCAAAAGTATCTATCCCATTTTGATATCCAGTTATCAACAGCTTCAGCATCAACTTTTCCTTCAAAATTTGGGATGTCAAAATTTACCTACACTTTGAAAGGGGTATTTCCATGAAATGTTGTTCTTGATTCATAGGGTGGTTGATTCTATAGAAGGAGTGAAAATTGACTCATCATCTCCTCTCATTGCTTATTTAAATCCTCTTCCAGTAACTGGTTAACTTTATCGTCTAACATCTTTGATTGTGTGTGCCTCAAAGGTGGATATTGTGACAAATCTTGTGTATCCAATCCTAATCTTTGGTAGGAGGACCTTGTGTAGATTGGCATAATGGAGAGTTCCCACTCTGATACCATTGATCTGAATTATGAATCAGATTACAATACCTGGTGTGATAGCTACGGTATTGTCAATTTCAATATAAAAACCAGAAGACTAACAATAGAATTGCAAGCCAAAAACTGATCCATTCTATTCAAAATTTGAGTTTACACAAATATGATGGATCCCAAGGGTCACTAGAATATCTTGGAAATGAAATGAAGAGTCACCATAATTTTTATTACAAATAAACTTATTAAAACTACCAGAAATTTCAAAAAAACTAAATAAACATTTACTAGGCCTACTTGGAGGAGGCACAACTTTCAAGTCCTAGGTCTGATTGGTGAACCGTTTACTTTGTTGGAAAGAAAATAAAAAAATTTAGACCCAAAATATGGAATTATACCTTTGGTAATACTTCCACGCATAAGATCTGCCCAAAAATGCCCAAGATCTACCCAGAAATGCCCCAAAGACCTTCAAAAATGCAGTTTACTGAGACATACAAAATACTAAAAAAATTAGATTTCAGTATTTCCCAATTCCATCCTGATCATTCATCCCCCCTAGAGAGGCAATGGGCCCCATTTCACTAACATGCTGCAACAAATGAGGATATTGTACTTCAATTTGTTCCTTAGTTAAGCACTTTCCTTGATGAGGATGCCGACCTGCTCGAACCACCTGATAAAGAAGAATGTTTTGATTTCTCAAAGTCTTTAAAATGACTTCACTAACATGGTTACACTAGACTGGAACATTAGTAGATAATTCTATAGCTTGAATGTGTTTAGTAGCTTGGGAAATGTCCAACAAAGAAGGAAAATAGGGTTTGAATAATTCCACATCAAAAAATGGATGCAGGCCCAAGAAGGATGGAAAATTAAGTTCAAAAGCATTCTCACCTACTTGCTTAAAAATAGTATACGGGCCATAACATAGAGGATGAAGCTTCTTCTTTGGTCTATGAAGGTGCTCTTTCCTAAGATGTAACCATACCTTTTCACCAACCTCAAAGTGATGAGGATTTCTATGTTTATCATGCCTTTCCTTATACTTCTGATTACTAGTCTCCAAAATCTCATGAATTTGCTGCTATAGGTGTCTAATGTTATCAATGAATTTTTCTTCTTTATCTACCTCCTTTTCAGTATTCAATAAAGTATCAGATTGTGAAACTGGCAATGCTACATCCATAGGTGCCAATGGTTGATACCCAAGACAAACCTTAAATGGACTATGCCCTATAGTACTATGGAGTGCACGGTTGTAATTGTGTTGCACATAGGGTAAGCTTTCATCCCATGTGTGAGGATGTTTTGAATGATACATCTGTAGGATATGAATGATCATTCAATTCACCACTTCTTTCTACCCATCTGTTTGGGGATGGAATGTTGTGGACTTTGTCAACTTTGTTTCCATTTTAGCCCATAGTGCAGACCAAAGTTTGCTGAAGAATCTTCTATGGCAATTAGAAATAATGCTTTTGGGAAAACCAAAATGAACCCAAACATGGTCAAAAAATAGCTTGGCAGTCCCTTCTATTGAAATCATCTTTTTACATGCTACCATGATAGCCATTTTAGAAAACCTAGCTACCACAACATACACACAATCATGCCTCGGCCTGGTAGTTGAAAGACCAGACATAAAATATATTGAAACAGACTGTCATGGCTTATCAGGAATAGGTAATGGTAAGTATAGACCCAACTTACAGTTTGCGGGCTTTGCAATTGCACAGGCTGCACAAGCTTGTAAAATTATATCCTGCTTCATTTTTGGCCAATAAAAATGCTTTTGAAGGATAGCAGTAATCTTACCAATACCAAAATGTCCTGAAACATAGCTGTAGTGATCTTCCCATTTTTCCTCAGTGGGTACACATATATGACCAACACGGTAGAGAAACCCATCCTACAAGTGAAAATCTTAGACACACTTTCCTTCTACCAAATTAATATAGATGTTAGAAAAATCACAGTCAATACCATATAGTTGTTTGCATGTGGATGATTGATGACCACATGAATCTAGCACCATTGTTAAACCTACAATTGGAGGCCTTCTCAAACAATCTTCCACTATGTTACTGCTTCCTTTTTTAATGAGGAATGTTGAGGTGAAATTGTTGTAGATAAGATGACCACCTTTGATGTCTATCATTCTACAACTTCCCTTGTGTTTTCAAGAATTGAAGAGGTTTATGGTCTATATGTATAATAGTTTCCTTTCCTAGTATATATTGTTTCCATTGTTTGTTGGCTTGAAAAATAGCATAGAACTCCTTGTCATAGGTGGGGTACCTATGTACTATATCAAAAAAAGTTTCACTATGATAGGCAAAAGGATGCCCATGTTGTGTGAGTACTACACCAAGAGAATAATTAGATTTATCTATTTCTATCTCAAATGATTGTTGCAAATCTGGGAGACCCAGTACTGGTGTTGAACATAATCATTTCTTTAACTCTTCAAATGCTTGTTTCTTTGCCTCTGTCCACTGAAATTTTTCTTGTTGTCAAACCCTTATTGTTGATTGAGAGGCCATAATATATGTGAGAAACCAAAAACAAATCTTCAATGGAAGTTGGCTAAGCCCAAGAAGCTACGAAGCTCTGCAAAAATTTTAGGAGATGGCCAATCTCTGATTATTTGAATCTTTACTGGGTCACCATGAAAACTGTTAGCATCAATGATATACCCTGAGTATTGAATACTCTGCATACCAAAAGAGAACTTCTCAATGTTGGCATAAAGTTTATTTTTTTGTAGAGTTGAAAGCACATGTTCAACATGTTGCAAATGCTCAAACCAAGTCTTGTTAAAGATGAGTATGTCATCCAAATAAACAACCACAAAAGAATCAATAAATGGTCTAAGAACATCATTCATCAGCCTCATAAATGTTGCTTGGGCATTTGTTAGGCCAAAAGGCATAACCAACCATTCAAAAAAACCTTCCTTATATTTAAATGTAGTCTTCCACACATCTGCTGGATCAATTGTTACTTGGTGATATCCAAATTTCAAGTCAATTTTTTAAAATAACTTAGCTCCCCTAGATTTTTCCAACTAATCATCAATTTGAGGGATTGGATATCTATTTTTCACACTGATTTTGTTTAATGCCCTATAACCAATACAAAGTCTCCATGTCCCATCTTTCTTCTTAGGAAGGAAAATTGGACTTCCACAAGGTGAAGCATTTTGACGAATATGTCCTTTCTAAATCAACTCTTGAATTTGTCTCTTGATTTCATCATTTTCCAAAACTGACCTTCTATATATTGGCTCATGTGGTAGTGGTGTGCCTTGGATTAAATCAATAGAATGATTGACTTGATAATGTGTTGGAACTCCCACTGGTGAATTAAACACACTATGATATTCTTTCAAAATTTTATCCATCTAATTTTGTTGATTTGTTGTTATGGTTACCTTAGCATGTGTATTAAGGACAACTGACTTTGTTTGTTCAAGGAAAACCATGAGAAGAACAAAATTTCCAGTTTGAGAAATCAAACATTTACATTGTTTAGCACTAATTAGAGAAGCAGTTTGTGTTGGACATACCTCTGTTATTCGAAACCTCTTCCCACCAAGCTTGATTGTAACACTGCATGGTTTGGATTCATACACTCCATGCCTCTGATACATGTAAGGTTGCCCCAACGAGACATCACATACATTCAGAGGTACTACATCACATACCACTTCATCCTTGAAAGGCTTGATTGAATATGTAAGACGACACTATTGATTTATTTGAATATCTTGTCCCTCATTTACCCATCCCATAGAGTATGGTTGTGGGTGTCTTGTCACTTTCATATTCAATCTTTTGACTGTCTCCATAGATATCAAATTCTTTTGGCTGTCACTGGAAAAATTAAAATGTAGAGGCTTTCCATCAACCCACATTTGTGAATGAAAAAGTCTCTCTTAATCATCCTGGTGCATTACTTTAGAAGTTGCAACTATGGCATATATGTCTGCTTCTATGACAAAATCATTCTCCTTTTGCTCAGAAGGATCTATTGGTGGTTATTCAGATTCAACTTCCTCTCCTCATATTTCTATCATGAGATTTGTGATAATTCAACAATCCTTTGTAGTATGGGTTGGGGACTTATGTATCTCACACCACATGCCTATATTTGTCTATGTCTTTTTTGCAGCCCACCATGTGTTCTTGGCTGAGTTTGAGTGAGGTTCATTGGTCACCTATTTTCCCATAGATTTATTGTCACCTTCAACCTTTGGCTTGTTATTTGCAAAGTAGTCTATCTTCCCTTTCTTCTTGAATTTCTCTTCTATTTTTTTAGCATATTTATAGCCATTTGCAAATGTCTCAATATTCAGAAATTCTATCTCTATTTGAATATACTTATGAAGTCCACTATGATATTTCAAAATTTGATGCTTCTCTGAATCCGGAATACCAAGTTTTGTTGAAAGTGAATGGAATGTGTTTGTGTAATCTTGCATAGATTGATCCCTCTTCTATCAAAGAAATTTCCATTCTATGTATTTGTGTTCATATACATCCTCAGGAAAGTATGTTATTCCACAAATTCTCCCCATGTGGGCTTGTTATCAAGAGATACGACCAAGCCATTTTCATCAGATAATTCCCATTCTTTATTTGCTAATTTGGCTTCCCAGGCACATTTAACATGGGTTTCAGATTTGAGGAGAGAAAACATTATTTTTTCTGAATCTGAGAAATTACTTATTGAAAAGTATCTATCCAATTTTGATATCCAGTTATCAACAGCTTCAGCATCAACTTTTCCTTCAAAATTTGGGATCTCAAAATTTACCTGCACTTTGAAAGGGGTATTTCCATGAAATCTTGTTCTTGATTCAGAGGGTTTTTGATTCTATAGAAGGAGTGAAAATTGACTCATCATCTCCTCTTGTTGCTTATTTAAAGCCTCTTCCACCAACTTCTTATTTTTATCGTCTAACATCTTCGATTGTGTGCGCCTCAAAGGTGGATATTGTGACAAATCTTGTGTATCTAGTCCTAATCTTTGGTAGAAGGACCTTGTGTAAATGTCCATAAAGGAGCATTCCTACTCCGGTACCACTAATCTGAATTATGAATCAGATTACAATGCCTATTGTGATACCTATGGTATTGTCAATTTCAATATAAAAACCAGAAGACTAACAACAGAATTGCAAGCCAAAAAGTGATCCATTCTATTCAAAATTTGAGTTTATACAAATATGATGGATCCCAAGGGTCACTAGAATACCTTTGAAATGAAATGAAGATTCGCCATAATTTTTATTACAAATATCCTTATTAAAACTACCAAAATTTTCAAAAAAACTAAATAAAAATTTAGGCCTACTTGGAGAAGGCATAAGTTTCAAATCCTAGGTCCGATTTTCAAACCGTTTACTTTGTTGGAAAGATAATAAAAATTTGTAGACCCAAAATTTGGAATTCTACCTTTGGTACTACTCCCATGCATAAGATCTTCCTAGAAATGCCCAAGATCTACCCAGAAATGCCCCGAAGACCTTCAAAAATGCACTTTACTGAGACATACAAAATACTAAAAAAATTAGCTTTCAGTATTTCCCAATTCCATCCTGTTC
>MU227459.1:1480753-1520738 GCA_018584345.1 Thuja plicata | reverse complement strand
AAGATCTTCCTAGAAATGCCCAAGATCTACCCAGAAATGCCCCGAAGACCTTCAAAAATGCACTTTACTGAGACATACAAAATACTAAAAAAATTAGCTTTCAGTATTTCCCAATTCCATCCTGTTCATTCATCCCCCCTTGAGAGGAAATGGGCCCCATTGCACTAACCTACTACAAAAAAATGAGGAAATTGTGCTTCAATTTGTTCCTTAGTTAAGCGCTTTCCTTGATGATGATGCTAACCAGCTCAAACCACCCGATAAAGAGGAATGTTCTAATTTCTCAAAGTCTTTAAAATGACTTCAGTAACATGGTCACACTAGACCAAAAAAGTAGTAGATAATTTTGTAGTTTGAATGTGTTTAGTAGCTTCGAAAATGTCCAACAAAAGAGGAAAATAGGGTCTCGACAATTCCACATTCAAAACTGGATGCAGGCCCAAGAAGGATGGAAAATTAAGTTCAAAAGCATTCTCACCTACTTGCTTCACAATAGTATATGGGCTTTAATGAAGAGGATGAAGCTTCCTATTTTCTCTGTGAAGGTGTTCTTTCTAAAGATGTAACCATACCTTGTCACCAACCTCAAAGTGATGAGGAGTTCTATGTTTATCGTGCCTTTCCTTATACTTCTGATTACTCTCCTCCAAAATCTTGTGAACTTGCTGTTGTAGGTGTCTAATGTTATCAATGAAATTTTCTTCATTATCTACCTCCTTTTCATTATTATATAAAGTATCAGATTGAAAAAATGGAAGTGCTATATCCATAGGTGCCAATGGTTGATAACCAAGACAAACCTCAAATACACTATTCCCTGTAGTACTCTAGAGTGCACGGTTGTAATTGTGTTACACATAGGGTAAGATTTCATCCCATGTGTGAGGATGTTTTGAATGATACATCCATAGGATATGAATGATCATTTGATTCACCACTTCTCTCTGCCCATCTTTTTGGGGATGGAATGATGTGGACTTTGTAAACTTTTTGTCCATTTTAGCCCATAGTGCAGACCAAAATTTGCTGATGAATATACTATCCCTATCATAAATAATGCTTTTGAGAAAACCAAAATGAACCCAAACATTTTCAAAAAATAACTTGGCAGTCCCTTTTGCAGAAATCATCTTTTTACATGCTACCATGATAGCCATTTTTGAAAACCTATCTACCACAACATACACACAATCATGCCCCTACCTAGTAGTTGGAAGCCCTGACATAAAATCCATTGAAATAGATTGCCATGGCTTATCAGAAATAGGTAATGGTAAGTATAGACACAACTTACAGTTTGCAAGATTTGCAATTGCAAAGGCTGCACAAGCTTGTATGTATGAAATTATATCCTGCTTCATTTTTTTCCAATATAAATGCTTTTGAAGGATACCAGTAGTCTTACCAATACCAAAATGTCCTGAAACATAGCTGTAGTGAGCTTCCCTTATCATTTTTATTTATTCCTTAGTGGGTACACATATATGACCAACATGGCAGAGAAACCCATCCCGCAAGTGAAAATAAGAGACACACTTTCATTCTACCAAATTACTAAAGATGTTAGAAAAATCAGGGTCAATACCATATAGTTATTCCCATGTGGATGATTGATGACCACATGCATCCAACACCATTATCAAACCTACAATTGGAGTCCTACTCAAATAATCTGCCACTTTGTTACTGCTACCTTTTATGACAAATTTTGAGGTGATATTGTTGTAGATAAGCTGACCACCTTTGATGTGTGTAATTCTACAACTTCCCTTGTGTTTGCAAGAATTGAAGAGGTTTATGGTCTGTATGTATAATATTTTCCTTACCTAGTGTATAATATTTCCATTGTTTGTAGGCCTGAAAAATAGCATAAAACTCCTTGTCATAGGTGGGGTACCTATGTACTGTATAAAAAAAAGTTTTACTATGATAGGAAACAGAATGCCCATGTTGTGTGAGTACTGCAGCAAGAGAATAATCATATGCATCAGTTTCTATCTCAAATGATTGTTGTAGATCTGGGAGAACCAGTATTGGTGCTAAACATAATCTTTTCTTTAACTCTTCAAATGCTTGCTGCTTTGCCTCTGTTCATGAAATTTTTCTTGTGCTCCACTTCTTAGTGATTGATTGACAGGCGATGATATATGTGGGAAACCAAAAACAAATCTGTGATAGAAGTTGGCTAAGCCCAAGAAGCTGCGAAGCTCTATGAAAGTTCTAGGAGATGGCCAATCCCTGATTATTTGAATCTTTACTGGGTCTACATGAAAACCCTTAGTATCAATGATATACCCTAATTATTTAATACTCTACATGCCAAAAGATCACTTCTCAATGTTGGCATAAATTTTATATTTTTTACAGAGTTGAAAGCACTTGTTCAACATGCTGCAAATGCTTAGACCAAGTCTTTCTAAAGATGAGTATGTCATCCAAATAAACAACCACAAAAGAATCAATGAATGGTCTAAGAACATCATTCATCGGCCTCATAAATGTTGCTGGGGAATTTTTTAGGCTAAAAGGAATAACCAACCATTCAAACAAACCTTCCTTACATTTAAATGTAGTCTTCCACACATTTGTTGGATCAATTGGTACTTGGTGATATCCAAATTTCAAGTCAATTTTTTAAAATAACTTAGCTCCGCTAAGTTGGTCCAACAAATCATCAATTTGAGGGATTGGATATCTATTTTTCACACTGATTTTTTTCAATACCCTAGAATCAATAAAAAGTCTCCATGTCCCATCTTTCTTTTTAGCAAGGAAAATTGGACTTCCATGGTGTGAAGCACTTGGATGAATATGTCCTTTCTGAATCAACTCTTGAATTTGTCTCTTGATTTCATCATTTTCCAAAACTCACATCTTATGTATTGGATCATGTGGTAGCTGTGTGCCTGGGATTAAATAAATAGAGTGCTTGACATGATAGTGTGTTGGGACTCCCACCAGTGATTTAAATACAGTATGATATTCTTTCAAACTTTTATCCATCCGAATTTGTTGATTTTCTGTTATGGCTACCTTAGCATTTGTATTAAGGACAACTAACTTTGTTTGTTCAAGGAAAAACATGAGAAGAACAAAATCTCTAGTTAGAGAAATCAAACATTTACATTGTTTAGCACTAATTAGAGAAGCAGTTTGTGTTGGATATACCTCTGGTATTCGAAACCTCTTCCCAAAAAGCTTGATTGTAACACTATGTGGTCTTGATTCATACACTCCATGCCTCTGATACATGTAAGTTTTCCCCAACAAGATATTGTATACATCAAGCGGTGATACATCACATACCACTTCATCCTTAAAAGGCTTGATTGAATATGTAAGATGATACTGTTGATTTATTTGAATATCTTGTCCCTCATTTACCCATCCCATAGAGTATGGCTGTGGGTGTCTTGGCACTTTCAAATTCAGTCTTTATAAAAATATGATGGATCCTAAAGGTCACTAGAATACCTTGGAAGTGAAATGAAGATTCACCATAATGTTTATTACAAATAAACTTATTAAAACTACCAAACATTTCAAAAAAACTAAATACAAATTTAGGCCTACTTGGAGAAGGCATAACTTTAAAGTCCTAGGTCTGATTTACAAACTGTTTACTTCGTTGGAAAGATAATAAAAATTTGTAGACCTAGAATTTGAAATTATACCTTTGGTACTACTTTTGCGCACAACATCTACCCAAAAATTCCCAAGATCTGCCCAAAAATTCCCCAAAGACCTTCAAAAATGCACTTTACCAAGACATACAAAATACTAAACAAATTAGATTTCAGAATTTCCCAATTCCTTCCTAATCATTCATCCCCCCTTGAGAGGTAGTGGGCCCCATTTCACTAACCCGCTACAACAAATGAGGAAATTATACTTCAATTTGTTCCTTACTTAACCACTTTCCTTGATGAGGATGTTGACCAGCTCGAACCACCCAATAAAGAGGAATGTTCTAATTTCTCAAAATCTTTAAAATGACTTCAGTAACATGGTCACACTGGACTGGAATAGTAGTAGATAATTCTACAGCTTGAGTGTGTTTAGTAGCTTGGGAAATGTCCAAAAAAGGAGGAAAATAGGGTCGCAACAATTCCACATTGAAAACTGGATGAAGGCCCAAGAAGGATGGCAAATTAAGTTGAAAAGCATTCTCACATACTTGCTTCACAATAGTATATGGGCCATAATGAAGATGATGAATATTCATGTTTGGTCTGTGAAGGTGTTCTTTCTAAAGATGTAACCATACCTTGTCACCAACCACAAAGTGATTTTTGAGTTCTATGTTTATCATGCCTTTCCTTATACTTCTGATTACTCTGCTCCAAAATCTCATGGACTTGCTGTTGTAGGTGTCTAATGTTATCAATGAATTTTTCTGCTTTATCTACCTCCTTGCTAGTATTCTATAAAGTATCAGATTACAAGAATGGCAATGCTACATCCATAGGTGCCAATGGTTGATACCCAAGACAAACCTCAAATGGACTATGCCCTGTAGTACTATGGAGTGCATGTTTGTAACTATGTTGCACCTAGGGTAAGATTTCATCCCATGTGCGAGGATGTTTTGAATGATACATCCGTAGGATATGAATGATCATTTGATTCATCACTTCTGTCTGCCCAGCTGTTTGGGGATGGAATGCTGTGGACTTTGTCAACTTTGTGTTCATTTTTAGCCCATAGGGTAGACCAAAATTTGTTGATGAACCTACTATCCCTATCAAAAATAATGCTTTTGGGCAAACCAAAATGAACACAAATATGTTCAAAAAATAACTTAACAGTCCCATCTACATAAATCATCTTTTTACATGCAGCCATGATAGACATTTTAGAAAACCTATCTACCACAACATACACACAATGATGCCCCTGCCTGGTAGTTGGAACCCCAAACATAAAATACATTGAAACAGACTACCATGGCTTATAAAAAATAGGTAATTGTAAGTATAGACCCAACTTACAGTTTGCGGGCTTTGCAATTGCACAAGCTGGTATAAATGAAATTATATCCTACTTCATTTTTGGAAAATAGAAATGCTTTTGAAGGATAGCAGTAGTATTACCAATACCAAAATGTCCTGCAACATGACTATAGTGACCTTCCCATATAATTTTATTTCATTCCTTAGAGGGTACAAATATATGACCAACATGGCAGAGAAACCCATGCTCCAAGTGAAAATCAGAGACAGACTTTCCTTCAACCAAATTACTATAGATGTTAGCAAAATCAGGGGCAATACCATATAGTTGTTTCCATGTGGATGATTGTTGACGACATGAATCTATCACCATTTTCAAACCTGCAATTGGAAGCCTACTCAAACAATCTGCCACTTTGTTACTGCTTCCTTTTTTTATGAGGAATGTTGAGGTGAAATTATTGTAGATAAGCTGACCACCTTTGATGTCTGTCATTCTGCAACTTCCCATGTGTTTGCAAGAATTGAAGAGGTTTATTGTTTGTATGTATAATAGTTTCCTTTCCTAGTATATAATGTTGCCATTGTTTGCAAACCTGAAAAATAGAACAAAACTCCTTGTCATAGGTGGGGTACCTATGTACTATATCAGAAAAAGTTTCACCGTGATAGGAAACAAGATGCCCATGTTGTGTGAGTACTGCACCAAAAGCATAATCAGATGCATCAATTTCTATCTTAAATGATTGTTGTAGATCTGGGAGAGCCAATATTGGTGTTGAACATAATATTTTCTTTAACTCTTCAAATGCTTGTTCCTTTACCTCTTTCCACTACAATTTTTCTTGTGCTCCACCCCTTATTGTTGATTGAGAGGCCATGATATATGTGAGAAACCAAAAACAAATCTGCGATAGAAGTTTTCTATGCCCAAGAAGCTGTGAAGCTCTATGAAATTTTTAAGAGATGGCCAATATGAGATTATTTGAATCTTTACTGGGTCAACATGAAAACCCTTAGTATTAGTGATATACCCTAAGTATTGAATACTCTGCACACCAAAAGGGCACTTCTCAATGTTGGCATAAAGTTTATCTTTTTGCAGAGTTGAGAGCACTTGTTCAACATGTTGCAAATGCTTAGACCAAGTCTTGCCAAAGATGAGTATGTCATCCAAATAAAAAACCACAAAAGAATTAATGAAGTGTCTAAGAGCATCATTCGTCATCCTCATAAATGTTGTTGGGGCATTTGTTAGGCCAAAAGGCATAACCAACCATTCAAACAAACCTTCCTTATATTTAAATGCAGTCTTCCACACATCTCTTGGATCAATTGTTACTTGGTGATATCCAGATTTCAAGTCAATTTTTTTTAAATAACTTAGCTCCACTAGGTTGATCCAACATATCATCAATTTGAGGGATTGTATATCTATTTTTCACACTAATTTTGTTGAATTCCCTATAATAAATACAAAGTCTCCATGTCCCATCTTTATTTTTAGCAAGGATAATTGGACTACCACGGGGTGAAGCACTTGGAACAATATGTCCTTTCTGAATCAACTCTTGAATTTGTCTCTTGATTTCATCATTTTCCAAAATTGACCTTCTATATATTGGCTCATTTGGTAGTTGTGTGCCTGGGATTAAATCAATAGAGTGCTTGACTTGACAATGTGTTGGAACTCCCATCGGTGATTTAAACACATTGTGATATTCTTTCAAAATTTTATCCATCTAATTTATTGATTTTTTGTTATGGTTACCTTAGCATGTGTATTAAGGACAACTGAATTTGTTTGTTTAGGGAGAACCATGAGAAGAACACAATCTACAGTTTGAGAAATCAAATGTTTACATTGTTTAGCACTAATTAGAGAAGCAATTTGTGTTGGACATACCTCTGGTATTCGAAACCACTTCCCACCAAGCTTCATTTTAACACTGTGTGATCTTGATTCATACACTCCATGCCTCTGATACATGTAAGGTTTAGCCAACAAGACATCACATACCACTTCATTCTTGAAAGGCTTGATTGAATATGTAAGACAAAACTATTTATTTATTTGAATATCTTGTCCCTCATTTACCCCTCCCATATTGTATGGTTGTGGGTGTCTTGTCACTTTCAAATTCAATCTTTTGACTGTCTCCCTAGATATAAAATTCTTTTGGCTCCCACTTTAAACAATAAAATGTAGAGGCTTTCCATCAACCCACATCTTTGAATGAAAAAGGCTCTCTTCATCTTCATGATGCATTACTTTAGCAGTTGCAACTAAGGCATATGGGTTTGCTTCTATGACAGAATTGTTCTCCTTTTTCTCAGAAGGATCTATTGGTGATGATTCATATTCAACTTCCTCTCCTCATATTTATGTCATGATATTTTTGATACTTCGACAATCCTTTGTATTATGGGTTGGGGACTTATGCATCTCACACCGCATGCCTATATTTTCCTGTGTCTTTTTTGCAGTCCACCATGTGTTCTTGGGTGAGTTTGAGTGAGGTTCCTTGGTCACCTGTTTTCCCCTAGATTCATTGTCACCTTCAACATTTAGCTTATTATTTGCAAAGTAGTCCCTCTTCCCTTTCTTCTTGAATTTATCTTCAATTTTTTTATCATATTTATAGGCAGTTGCCAATGTCTCAATACTCAAAAATTCTATCTATGTTTGAATATACTTGTAAATTCCACTACGATATTTCAGAATTTGATGCTTCTCTGAATCCTGAATACCAAGTTTTGCTAAAAGTGAAAGGAATGTGTTCATGTAATATTTCATAGATTGATCCCTCTTCTGTTAAAGCAACTATCATTCTATGTATTTTTTTTCATATACATCCTCAATAAAGTATGCTTTTTTTATGTATTCCACAAATTCTCCCCATGTGGGCTTGTTATCAAGAGATACTTCCAAGCCATTTTCATCAAATAATTCTCGTTCTTTAATTTCTAATTTGGCTTCTGAGACACATTTCACATGGGTTTCAACTTTGAGGAGAGAAAATGTTATTTTTTCCGCATCTGAGAAATTATTTACAGAAAAGTATCTATCCAATTTTGATATCCAATTATCGACAACTTTAGCATCAACTTTTCCTTCAAAATTTGGGATGTCAAAATTTACCTACAATTTGAATGGGGTATTTCCATGAAATGTTGTTCTTGATTTAGAGGGTTGTTTATTCTATAGAAGGAGTGAAAATTAACTCATCATCTCCTCCCACCAATTGCTTAATTTTATCATCTAACATCTTCGATTGTGTGCACCTAAAAGGTGGATATTGTGACAAATATTGTATATCTAGTCCTAATATTTGGTAGGAGGACCTTGTTTAAATTGGCATAAAGGAGCGTTCCCACTCTGATACCACTGATCTAAATTATGAATCAGATTACAATACCTGGTGTGATACTTGCGGTATTGTCAATTTCAATATAAAAAAATAGAAGACTAACAAAATAATTGCAAGCCAAAAATTGATCCATTCTATTCGAAATTTGAGTTTATAAAAATATGATGGATGCCAAGGGTGACTAGAATACCTACTTGGAGAAGGCACAACTTTCAAGTCCTAGGTCTGATTTGCAAACCATTTACTTCGTTGGAAATATAATAAAAAATTTAGACCCAAAATTCTGAAGTATACCTTTGGAACTACTCCCGCGCACAAGATCTACCTAGAAATACCCAAGATATGCCCAGAAATGCCCCAAAGATCCTCAAAAATGTAGTTTACTGAGACATACAAAATACTAAAAAAATTAAATTTTAGCATTTCCCAATTCCATCCTGATCATTCATCCCCCCTTGAGAGGAAATTGGCCCCATTACACTAACCTTCTACAAAAATGAGGATATTGTGCTTCAATTTTATCCTTAGTTAACTACTGTCCTTGATGAGGATGCTGACCAGCTGGAACCACCTGATAAAAAGGAATGTTCTGATTTCTCAAAGTCTTTAAAATGACTTGAGTAACATGGTAACACTAGACTGGAATAGTAGTAGATAATTCTGCAACTTGAATGTGTTTAGTAGCTTGGGAAGTGTCGAACAAAGGAGGAAAATAGGGTCTCAACAATTCCACATTGAAAACTGGATGCAAGCCCAAGAAGGATGGAAAATAAAGTTCAAAAGCATTCTCACCTACTTGCTTCACAATAGTATACGGGCCATAACAAAGAGGATGTAGCTTCCTGTTTGGTTCGTGAAGGAGATCTTTCTAAAGATTTAACCATACCTTGTCACCAACCTCAAAGTGATGAGGAGTTCTATGTTTATCATTCGTTTCCTTATACTTTTGATTACTCTACTCCAAAATCTCATGAACTTTCTGTTGTAGGTGTCTAATGTTATCAATGAATTTTTTTGCTTTATCTACCTCCTTGTCAGTATTCAATAAAGTATCAGATTGTAAAACTGGCAGTGCTACATCCATAGGTACCAATGGTTGATACCTAAGACAAACCTCAAATGGAATATGCCCTGTAGTACTATGGAGTGCACAGTTGTAACTGTGTTGCACATAGGGTAAGCTTTCATCCCATGTGTGAGAATGTTTTGAATGATACATCCATAGGATATGAATGATCATTCGATTCACCACTTCTCTCTGCCCATCTATTTGGGGATGGAATTTTGTGGAATTTGTCAACTTTCTGTTCATTTTAGCCCATAGTGCTGACCAAAATTTTCTGATGAATTTGCTATCCCTATAAGAAATAATGCTTTTGGGCAAACCAAAATGAACCCAAACATGTTCAAAAAATAACTTGGCAGTCTCTTTTGCAGAAATCATCTTTTTACATGCTACCATGATAGCCATTTTAGAAAACCTATCTACCAAAACATACACACAATCATGTCCCCACCTGGTAGTTGGAATCCCAGACATAAAATCCATTGCAAGAAACTGCCATGGCTTGTTAGGAATAGGTAATGGTAAGTATAGACCCAACTTACGGTTTGTGGGCTTTGCGATTGCACAGGCTGCACAAGCTTGTATATATGAAATTATATCATGCTTCATTTTTCTCCAATAGAAATGCTTTTGAAGGATAGCAGTAGTCTTACCAATACCAAAATGTCCTACAACATGGCTTTTGTGATCTTCCCATATCATTTTCTTTCGTTCCTCAGTGGGTACATGTATATGGCCAACAGGGCAGAGCAACCTATCATGCAAGTCAAAATCAGAGACACACTTTCTTTCTACCAAATTACTATAGATGTTAGAAAAATCAGGGTCAACACCATATATTTTTTCCCATGTGGATGATTGATGACCACATGAATCCAGAACCATTGTCAAACTTGCAATTGGAGGCCTACTCAAAAAATCTTCCACTATGTTACTGCTTCCTTTTTTATGATGAATATTGAGGTGAAATTGTTGTAGATAACTTGGCCACCTTTGATGTCTGTCATTCTAAAACTTCCCTTGTGTTTGCAAGAATTGAAGAGGTTTATGGTCTTTATGTATAATAGTTTCCTTTCCTAGTATATAATGTTTCCATTGTTTGTAGGCCTGAACAATAGCATAAAATTCCTTGTCATAGGTGGGGTACCTATGTACTGTATCAGAAAATTTTTCACTATGATAGTAAATAGTATGCCCATATTCTGTGATTACTTCACCAAGAGCATAATCAGATGCATCAGTTTCTATCTCAAATGATTGTTTCAGGTATGGGAGAACCAGTACTGGTGCTAAACATAATCTTTTCTTTAACTCTTCAAATGATTTTTTCTTTGCTTCTGTCCACTAAAATTTTTCTTGTTCTCCACCGCTTAGTGATCGATTGAGAGGCCATCATATATATGATAAACCAAAAACAAATATGTGATATAAGTTGGCTAAGCCCAAGAAGCTACGAAGCTCTGTGAAAGTTTTAGGAGATGGCCAATCTCTGATTATTTTAATCTTTACTAGGTCAACATGAAAACCCTTAGTATCAATGATATACCCTAAGTATTGAATACTCTACATACCAAAAGAACACTTCTCAATGTTGGCATAAAGTCCTTTTTTTTTGCAGAGTTGAAAGCACTTGTTCAATATGTTGCAAATGCTCAGATCAATTCTTGTTAAAGATGAGTATGTCATCCAAATAAACAACCACAAAAGAATAAATGAATGGTCTAAGAACATCATTCATCAGCCTTGTAAATGTTTTGGGGCATTTTTTAGGCCAAAAGGCATAACCAACCATTCAAACAAACCTTCCTTATATTTAAATGCATTTTTCCACACATCTACTGGATCAATTGGTACTTGGTGATATCCATATTTCAAGTAAATATTTGTAAAGAACTTAGCTCCCCTAAGTTGGTCCAACAAATCATCAATTTGAGGGATTGGATATCTATTTTTCACATTGATTTTGTTCAATGCCATATAATCAATACAAAGTCTCCATGTCATATCTTTCTTTTTAGCAAGGACAATTGGACTGCCATAGGGTGAAGCACTTGGACGAATATATCCTTTCTAAATTAACTCTTCAATTTGTCTCTTGATTTCATCATTTTCCAAAATTTGCCTTCTATATATTGGCTCATGTGGTAGTGGTGTGCCTAGGATTAAATCAATAGAGTGCTTGACTTGACAGTGTCTTGGAACTCCCACTGGTGATTTAAACACACTATGATATTCTTTCAAAATTTTATCCATCTGATTTTGTTGATTGGTTGTTATGGTTACCTTAGCATGTGTATTAAGGACAATTGACTTTGCTTGTTCAGGGTGAACCATGAGAAGAACAAAATATCCAATTTGAGCAATCAAATGTTTACATTGTTTAGCACTAATTAGAGAAGAAGTTTGTGTTGGACATACCTCTGGTATTCAAAACCTCTTCCCACAAAACTTGATTGTAACACTGCATGGTCTGGATTCATACACTCCATGCCTCTAATAAATGTAATGTTTCCCCAACAAGATATCACATACATCTAGTGGTGCTACATCACATACCACTTCATCCTTGAAAGGCTTGATTGAATATGTAAGATGAAACTATTGATTTATTTGAATATCTTGTCCCTCATTTACCCAGTCCATAGAGTATGGTTGTGAGTGTCTTGTCACTTTAAAATTCAATCTGTTGACTTTCTCCCTAGATATCAAATTCTTTTGGCTCCCACTATCAACAATAAAATGTAGTGGCTTTCCATCAACTGACATTTGTGAATGAAAAAGTCTCTCTTCATCTTCATGATGCATTACTTTAGTAGTTGCAACTATGGCATATGAGTCTACTTCTATGGAAGAATCATTCTCATTTTCCTCGAAAGGATCTATTAGTGATGATTCAGATTCAACTTCCTCTCCTCATATTTATGTCATGAGATTTTCTTTACTTTTACAATCCTTTGTATTATGGGTTGGGGACTTAGGCATCTCACACCACATGCTGGTATTTTCCTGTGTCTTTTTTGCATCCCACCATGTGTTCTTGGCTGAGTTTGAGTGAGGTTCCTTGGTCACCTATTTTCCCACAGATTTATCATCACCTTCAACCTTTACCTTATTATTTGCAAAGTAGTCCCTCTTCCCTTTCTGCTTGAATTTCTCTACAATTTTTGTAGCATATTTATAGGCATTTTCCAATGTCTTAATATTCAAAAATTCCATCTCAGTTTGAATATACTTGTGAAGTCCACTATGATATTTCAGAATTTGATACTTCTCTAAATCTTGAATACTAAGTTTTGTTGAAATTGAGTGGAATGTGTTCATGTAATCTTAAATAGATTGATCCCTCTTCTGTTGAAGCAACTACCATTCTATGTGTTTCTTTTCATATACATCCTTAGGAAAGTATGCTTCTTTTATGTATTCCACAAAATTTTCTCCATGCGGGCTTGTTATCAACAGATTCTTCCAAGCCATTTTCATCAGATAATTCCCATTCTTTATTTTCTAATTTGGCTTCCCAAGCTTGTCTCACATGGCTTTCACCTTTGAGCAGAGAAAAAGCTATTTTTTCTACATCTGAGAAATTATTTACAGAAAAGTATCTATCCAATTTTGATATCTAGTTATCAATAGCTTTAGCATCAACTTTTCCTTTAAAATTTAGGATGTAAAAATTTACCTCCACTTTAAAAGGGGTATTTCCATGAAATTTTGTTCTTGATTTAGAGGGCTGTTGATTCTGTAGAAGCAGTGAAAATTGAATCATCATCTCCTCTCGTTGCTTAATTAAAGCCTCTTCCACCAACTGCTTAATTTTATCTTCTGACAGGTGGATATAGTGACAAATCATGTGTATCACGTCCTAATCTTTGGTAGGAGGACCTTGTGTAAATTGGAATAAAGGAGAATTCTTACTCTAATACCAGTTATCTAAATTATGAATTAGATTACAATACCTAGTGTGATACCTGCAGTATTGTCAGTTTCAATATAAAAACCAGAAGACTAACAACATAATTGCAAGCCAAAAAGTGATTCATCCTATTCAAAATTTTACTTTATACAAATATGATGGATCCCAAGGGTCACTAGAATACCTTATAAATTAAATGAAGGGTCACCATAATGTTTATTACAAATAAACTTAATAAAACTACCAAAAATTTTAAAAAAACTAAATAAAAATTTTGGCCTACTTGGAGAAGGCATAACTTTAAAGTCCTAGGTCCGATTTGCGAACCGTTTACTTTGCTGGAAAGATATTAAAAATGTGTAGACCCAAAACTTAGAAGTATACCATTGGTACTACTCTTGTGAACAAGATCTACCCAGAAATTCACAAGATCTGCCCAGAAATGCCCAAAAGACCTTCAAAAATGTAGTTTACTAAGACATACAAAATACTAAAAAAATTAGATTTCAGTATTTCCCAATTCCATCTTGATCATTCATCCCCCTTGAGAGGTAATGAGCCCCATTGCACTAACCTATTGCAACAAATGAGGAAATTATGCTTCAATTTGTTCCTTAGTTAACCACTTGCTTTGATGAGGATGTTGACTAGCTCAAACCACCTGATAAAGAGGAATATTATGATTTCTCAAAGTCTTTAAAATGACTTCAATAACATGGTCACACTAAACCGGAATAGTAGTAGATAATTCTATCACTTGAATGTTTTTAGTAGCTTGGGAAATGTCCAACAAAGGAGGAAAATAGGGTCTCAATAATTCCACATTGAAAACTCGATGCAGGCCCAAGAAGGATGGAAAATTAAGTTCAAAAGCATTCTCACCTACTTTCTTCACAATAGTATATGGGCCATAATGAAGAGGATGAATATTCCTATTTGGTCTGTGAAGGCACTCTTTCTGAAGATGTAACCATACCTTGTCACCAACCTCAAATTGATGAAGAGTTCTATGTTTATCATGCATTTCCTTATACTTCTGGTTACTCTGCTCCAAAATCTCATGAACTTGTTGTTGTAGGTGTCTAATGTTATCAATGAATTTTTATTCTTTATCTACCTCCTTGTTAGTATTCAATAAAGTATCAGATTGCAAGAATGGTAGTGCTACATCCATAGGTGCCAATGGTTGATACCCAAGACAAACCACAAATGGACTATGCCCTGCAGTACTATGGAGTTCACATTTGTAACTATGTTGCACCTAGGGTAAGATTTCATCCCATGTGTGAGGATGTTTTGAATGATACATCCGTAGGATATGAATGATCATTCAATTAACCACTTTTGTCTACCCATCTATTTGGTGATGGAATGTTGTGGACTTTGTCAACTTTGTTTTCATTTTTAGCCCATAGGGAAGACCAAACTTTGTTGATGAGTCTGCTATCCCTATCAGAAATAATGCTTTTGGGAAAACCAAAATGAACCCAAACATGTTCAAAAAATCCATCATACCACAACATACACACCATCATACCCCCACCTGGTAGTTGGAAGCCCAGACAAAAAATCCATTGAAATAGATTGCAATGGCTTATCGAGAATAGGTAATGGTAAGTATAGACCCAACTTACAGTTTGCGGGCTTTACAATTGCACAAGCCACACAAGCTTGTATATATCTAATTATATCCTACTTCATTTTCGGCCAATAGAAATGCTTTTGAAGGATATCAATAGTCTTACCAATACCAAAATATCCTACAACAAAGCTATAGTGATCTTCCCATATCATTTTCTATTGTTCCTCAGTGGGTATACATATATGACCAACATGGCAGAGCAACCCATCCTATAAGTGAAAATCAGAGACACACTTTCCTTCTACCAAATTACTATAGATGTTAGAAAAATAAGGGTCAATACCATATAGTTGTTCCCATGTGGATGATTGATGACCACATGAATCCAACACCATTATCAAACCTACAATTGGAGGCCTACTCAAACAATCTGCCACTTTCTTACTGCTTCCTTTTTTTATGACGAATGTTGAGGTGAAATTGTTTTAGATAAGGTGACCACCTTTGATGTTTGTTATCTTGCAACTTACCTTGTGTTTGCAAGAATTGAAGAGGTTTATGGTTTGCATGTACAATATTTTACTTTCCTAGTATATAATGTTTCCATTGTTTGCATGCCTGAACAATAGCATAAAACTCCTTGTCATTGGTGGGGTGCCTATGTACTGTATTAGAAAAAGTTTCACTGTGATAGGCAACAGGATGCCCATGTTGTGTGAGTACTTCACCAAGAGCATAATCAAATGCATCAGTTTCTATGTCAAATGATTGTTACAGATCTGGGAGAACCAATACTGGTGCTGAATATAATCTTTTCTTTAACTGTTCAAATGCTTGTTTCTTTTCCTCTATCCACTAAAATTTTTATTGTGCTCCACCCCTTAGTGATTGATTGAGAGGCCATGATATATGTGAGAAACGAAAAACAAATCTGTGATAGAAGTTGGCTATGCCCAAGAAGCTGTGAAGCTCTGTGAAAGTTCTAGGAGATGGTCAATCTATGATTATTTGAATCTTTATTGGGTCAACATGAAAACCCTTAGTATCAATGATATACCCTAAGTATTGAATACCCTGCATACAAAAAAAAATACTTCTCAATGTTCGCATAAAGTCTATGGTTTTGCAGAGTTGAAAGCACTTGTTCAACATGCTACAAATGCTCAAACCAAGTCTTTCTAAAGATGAGTATGTCATCCAAATAAACAACCACAAAATAATAAATGAATTTTCTAAGAACATCATTCATCAGCCTCATATGTTATCCAAATAACCAACCATTCAAACAAACCTTCCTTAGATTTAAATGCAGTCTTCCACACATTTGTTGGATCAATTGGTACTTGGTGATGTCCATATTTCAAGTCAATTTTTGTAAGAACTTATCTCCTCTAAGTTGGTGCAACAAATAATCAATTTGAGGGATTGGATAACTATTTTTCACATTGACTTTGTTCAATGTCCTATAATTAATACAAAGTCTCCATATCCCACCTTTCTTTTTAGCAAGTACATTTGGACTGCCATAGGGTGAAGCACTTGGACGAATATATCCTTTCTGAATTAACTCTTGAATTTGTCTCTTGATTTCATCATTTTCCAAAACTTGCCTTCTATATATTGGCTCATGTGGTAGTGGTGTGCCTAGGATTAAATCAATAGAGTGCTTGACTTGACAGTGTGTTGGAACTCCCACCGGTGATTTAAACACACTATGATATTCTATCAAAATTTTATCCATCTGATTTTGTTGTTTTGGTGTTATGGTTACCTTAGCATGTGTATTAAGGACAAATGACTTTGTTTGTTCAGGGAGAACCATGAGAAGTACAAAAACTCCAGTTTGAGTAATCAAACATTTACATTATTTAGCACTAATTAGAGAAGTAGTTTGTGTTGGTCATACCTCTCGTATTCAAAACCTCTTCCCACCAAAATTGATTGTAACACTGCGTGGTCTGGACACATACACTCCATCCCTCTAATACATGTAAGTTTTCCCCAACAAGACATCACATACATCCAGTGGTGCTACATCACATACCACTTCATCCTTGAAAGGCTTGATTGAATATGTAAGACAAAACTGTTGATTTATTTGAATATCTTGTCCCTCATTTACCTATCCCATAGAGTATGGTTGTGAGTATCGTGTTACTTTCAAATTTAATCTTTTGACTGTCTCCCTAGATATCAAATTATTTTGGCTCCCACTATCAACAATAAAATGTAGAGGCTTTGCATCAACCCACATCTATGAATGAAAAAGACTCTCTCCATCTTCATAATGCATTACTTTAGCAGTTACAACTATGGCATATGGGTCAATTTCTATGAAAAAATCATTCTCCTTTTGCTTGGATGGATTTATTGGTGATTATTCATATTCAACTTCCTCTCCTCATATTTCTGTTATGAGATTTTTGATACTTCAACAATCCTTTGTATTATGGGTTGGGGAATTATGCATCTCACACCACATGCCTATATTTGCCTGTGCCTTTTTTGTAGCCCACCATGTGTTCTTGGCTGAGTTTGAGTGAGGTTCCTTGGTCACCTGTTTTCCCACAGATTTATAGTCACCTTCAACCTTTGGCTTATTATTTGCAAAGTAGTCCCTCTTCCATTTCTGTTTGAATTTTTCTTCAATTTTTGTTACATATTTATAGGCAATTTCCAATGTCTCAATTTTAAAAAATTCCATCTCTGTTTGAAAATAATTGTGAAGTCCACTACGATATTTCAGAATTCGATGCTTCTTTGAATCTTCAATACCAAGTTTTGTTCAAAGTGAATGGAATGTGTTCACATAATCTTGCACAGATTGATCCCTCTTCTATCGAAGCAACTTCCATTGTATGTATTTCATTTCATATACATCCTCGAGAAAGTATGCTTCTTTTATGTATTCCACAAATTCTCCCCATGTGGGCTTGTTATCAAGAGATACTTCCAAGCCATTTTCATCAGATAATTGTCATTCTTTATTTGCTAATTTGTCTTCCCAGGCATATTTCACATGGGTTTCAGCTTTGAGGAGAGCAAACGTTATTTTTTCTACATCTAAGAAATTATTTATAGAAAAGTATCTATCTAATTTTGATATCCAGTTATCAACAACTTTAGCATCAACTTTTCCTTCAAAATTTGGGATGTCAGAATTTACCTGCACTTTGAAATGGGTATTTCCATGAATCATTGTTCTTGAGTCAGAGGGTTGTTGATTTTTTAGAAAAAGTGAAAATTGACTCATCATCTCCTCTCATTTCTTATTTAAAGCCTCTTCCACCAATTGCTTAATTTTATCGTCTGACATCTTCAATTGTGTGCGCCTCAAAGGTTGATATTGTGACAAATCTTGTGTATCCAGTCCTATTCTTTTGTAGGAGGACCTTGTGTAAATTGGAATAAAGGAGTATTCCCACTCTAATACCACTGATATGAATTATGAATCATATTACAATGCTTGGTATGATACCTACAGTATTATCAATTTCAATATAAAAACCAGAAGACTAACAACAGAATCGCAAGCCGAAAAGTGATCCATTCTATTCAAAATTTGAGTTTATACAAATATGATGGATCCAAAGGGTCACTAGAATACCTTTTAAATTAAATGAAGAGTCACCATAATTTTTATTACAAATAAACTTATTAAAACTACCAAAAATTTCAAAAAAACTAAATAAAAATTTCAGCCTACTTGGAGAAGGCATAACTTTTAAGTCCTAGGTCCGATTTGTGAACCATTTAGTTTGTTGGAATGATAATAAAAATTTGTAGACCCAAAATTTAGAAGTATACCTTCGGTACTATTCAGGAACATAATATGTACCCAGAAATTCCCAAGATCTTCCCAGCAATGCCCCAAAGACCTTCAAAAATACAGTATAATGAGGCATACAAAATACCAAAAAAATTAGATTTCAATATTTCCCAATTCCATCCTGATCATTCATACCCCCTTGAGAATAAATGGGCTCCACTGCATTAACTTGCTGCAACAAATGAGGAAATTGTGCTTCAATTTATTCCTTAGTTAATCACTTTCCTTTCTGAGGATAATAACTAGCTCGAACCACCTGATAAAGAGGAATGTTCTAATTTCTCAAAGTCTTTAAAATGAATTCAGTAACATGGTTGCACTGGACTAGAATAGTATTAGATAATTCTATAGCTTGAGTGTGTTTATTAGCTTGGCAAATGTCCAACAAAGAGGGAAAATAGGGTCTCAACAATTCCACATTGAATATTGGATGTAGGCGCAAGAAAAATGGAAAATTAAGTTCAAAAGCATTCTCACCTACTTGCTTCACAATAGTATACGGGCCATAATGAAGAGGATGAAGCTTCTTGTTTGGTCCATGAAGGAACTCTTTCTGAAGATGTAACCATACCTTTTCACCAACATCAAAGTGATGAGGAGTTCTATGTTTATCATGCCTTTCCTTATACTTTTGATTTCTCTGCTCCAAAATCTCATGAACTTGTAGTTGTAGGTTTCTAATGTTATCAATGAATTTTTCTGCTTTATCTACCTCCTTGTCAATATTCAATAAAGTATCAGATTGAAAAAATGGTAGTGCTACATCCATATGTTCCAATGGTTTATACCCAAGACAAACCTCAAATGGACTATGCCCTCTAGTACTATGGAGTGCACCATTGTAACTGTGTTGTACATAGGGTAAGCTTTCATCCCATGTGCAAGGAAGTTTTGAATGATACATTCGTAGGATATGAATGATCATTCAATTCATCACTTCTGTCTGTCCATCTATTTGGCAATGGAATGTTGTGGACTTGGTCAACTTTATGTCCATTTTAGCCCATAGTATAGACCAAAATTTGCTAATGAATCTTCTATCCCTATCATAAATAATTCTTTTGGGCTACCCAAAATGAACCCAAACATGTTCAAAAAAAAACTTGGTAGTCCGCTCTATAGAAATCATCTTTTTACATGCTACCATAATAGCCATTTTAGAAAACCTATCTACCACAACATACACACAATTATGCCCCCGCCTGGTAGTTGGAAGCCTAGACATAAAATACATTGAAACAGAATGCCATGGATTATCAGGAATAGGTAATGGTAAGTATAGACCTAACTTATGGTTTGCGGGCTTTGTAATTGCACAGGCTGCACAAGCTTGTATAACTGAAATTATATCATGCTTCATTTTTGGCCAATAGCAATTCTTTTGAAGGATAGCAGTAGTCTTACTAATACCAAAATGTCCCATAACACTGTTGTATAGTCAAAAAATGGAAGCACTTCCATGATAGACTGGTTTAGCCTTCTGAGTAAGTGGTTTGGGGTCATGTCAAGCACCTTGATTGGGTTCTTGATCTTTGACCTAGCTTTACCCCGGTTCTGCCCCACTTTCCACTTCTTTCCAACCTAATTTCTGCATTCTGGACTGCAGACCTGAGATCTTGGACCTCAAGGTCAGGGTCAACCTTTTTGGTCTATGTTGACCTCGACCCTGACCTAGGTGAAGGTCGACCATGAACCTGACCTAGGTCAAGGTCAACCTCGACCTTGACCCAGGGTTCAAATCCTGGGGTCCCACAGTTTCTGGATGTCAATATTTGTAAAAGTTGTTCCCACCTTCTGAGTCAATTGTTTCAGGTTCCAAAGCATCGATTCCTAAATTATATTTAATATAGGTCCTCTCCTAAGGGTAAAGGCTTTAATGGGAATTTAATTATCCTATCTCGGCCTCCTTAGAAGATTGTTCCCTAATTTCATATAAAAGGGAGCCTTCCTCCCCTCATTTTCTCGAAGTCCTCTATTGAAGCCTAAGCATCCTTGAGAAATTGAGAAACATCATCAAGTGAAGATTCAAGCAAGAAATAAAGAAATATTTGAAGCAAGGATTCATCTATATTCAAGCATTCTAGCATCCATTTTCATGAAGGAGGTCCATTGGAGGCCATTGAAGGATTCAAGCTACATAGTGCCCTTTTAGGGATCTCTCCATCCACCTTTTTCCAAGCCTCTTCTAAATCAAGAACTCATTCAAGACTTGGTGTTGGAGATCTACAAGAAAGAGATTGAAGTAATCCTACATTCTACATTCCACATTTTTGGTGTACACTTTTGGATCCACGGATTCGAATCCACCACAAGGAATTTTTACAAGCAAGGTGAATTTATGCATTTACTTTGTTTACTTCTGTAATTTCAATTACATATATTTAAGGTTAATTCCAAAACCAAGGTTTGACTAAGGCAAACCCCTTCCCCCAACAAACAAACCTCTTTTTCTTGCAGGTATAGGTTTGGGACTGTGGATTTGGACTCAGATTTGGATACCCTTTTCGGCTTTCTATCAGGCTCCGCGAACAGATTTTCTATCGACGTTGTGTAGGTTAGGGTTGACATTATTGGGTCAGGGGTTACATTTTCGGGTCAAGGTCCACCTTTTTCATAAGGCAGTGTCAAATCAGAAAAATATTTCTGGGTTTTGTTCGTCTCTGCGTTCCGGTTCTGGATCATACTTCAAATTTTCTAGAAATAGAGTATAGACCTCAAAAAACAACATCCTTTGATCCATAATTATTTAAGGTTGGTTCTTCTTCTCATCCGTTTCAATTACTGTCATATATCATATCTATATAATCAATTAACAGAATTTAAGATCTTCTTCTTTACTCTCATTTCCAAATGGTTGATTCATTTGTGCATTAATCCCTCTTTTGGGTTGATCAAATGGATCTTTCATTTGTGCATTTGGGGATAAAGGTGGAACATCTTATTTTCCTCATAATCACATTTCAATAAAATTACAATTTAAATGTAAAGGTTAGGGAAATACAAAATCAAACCCTAATAAAACTAAATAAAACAAAAGAAAGATTTTTCTTCCTTTACATTTTGGTGAACCCGCGATAGACAACTCTTTCTTTTTTTTTGGTGTTAGATTTACATGTTTATGCTAGATCTTGCATGTTCAGTCAATTGCATTCACAATTAATAAATCAAAATCTTGTGTTAAGTTCATTTCCATTATATTGGTGTATGAGCTTTACCACCTCTACTCCTACTTATAGTATCCCAATTAGAAGAAGTCGTAGACTTATGGGTTCTTTCGATCCCGAGTCTTCTTCTCCTTTCCCTAGGATTCCCGATGATAATTTAATAACTCATGATTCCAATCCTTCTATCGAACATAACTCTTCTCACTCATCTCATGATGAGGATGATGTTTTAAGAGTTCCTCCTGAACAAGTGCAAAACCTTTTGACCGAACTTGATAAAATGGGAAATTGGCTTATCCAAGAAAACCATAATCAAGATTCTATCCAAGCTATAGAGGCTCTTAATAAATTCCTTCATGATAATGTCCAAGGTGTTAATTTATTACGTAGTATTACTCATCTTGTGAATTTTAATGTTAAACCTTTAGCTCAATAATCTCAAGAGTTAGGATTCACACATATTGTCACTAGCGTAGGATCTTCTTCTATTTCTCTACCTAGTATTCCTACTTACACTCCTCCTTTGATGACAAATTCTCTCCCGAGTGCACCTATCCCTGTGAGTGTTCTACTAGTATCTTTACCTACCTCACAACCTTCATATCATAGTGCACCTTTTACTTATACTAATCCTCTTCCAACTATGGTTCCTAATGGTCCACTGGTTGTGTCTTCTATTCCTGTTGCTTCTTATACTTTTCCTAGTGTTCCCAATATTGCTATGCCACATGTCTCTTCTAATGATTCCAAAATTATTAGTTTGGCTCAAAATATGTCATCTTTACAACAACAACTTTCATCTTTAACTCAATCCAAATTTAGCATTCCTATATTTCACATGGGTAGTCATTTATCTTTAGACATCATTCGTGCTACTGTCCCTCAGTAAGCCGATATGCCTCATCTTGAGAATTACAATGGTAAAGGCAATCATGTTACTCATGTTAAAACATTTAAAATCCTTTGTAGTGATTATGCTCATGGCCATAGGATCTTAGCTAAATTGTTTGCTAGAACCTTTTGAGATAAGGCTTTAAAATGGTATTGTTCCTTACCTCCTTATTCCATTGATTATTTTACTAAACTTGCTAATTCCTTTATTCAACAATTTCAAAATAACATTGGTTGACAAGTATCCTTATTTGATTTAATGCATTGTAAACAAAAGATTAAGGAAAAATTGTCTGACTTTATTGGTAGATTTAAGCATTTACATGCTCAGATTTCTTATCATGTTCCTAATATTGATATTCAACATATGTTTATTTAAAATTTACAAAAGGATATTAGAGATAAGATCCTGCTTACTGAATTTACCTCCTTTCAACAATTGTGTGCTGCACTTCACCATTATCAATTACAGGTGAGTCAGTTTGAGAGCAACACTCCAATGGCTCCTGTTCCAGTTGATAAGAGTGACAATGCTCCTAATCCTTATAAGTTTTATAAACCTAACAACTATGTCAAGATTAATAAACAGATGAATGTGGTTGCTAATCAAGTTGCGGCTACATCCAATAATGCTACCTCTACATCCACTGCTTTCCGTATGAATCATACGTTTACTCCTCTCTCTAAAACTTTGCATTCTATAATGAGTAGGCTGTTAAGTGCTAATATGATTACCTTGCCTCCTATTCAACCTCTTCTTCCCACCAAAATAGCTTCAAAATCCTTTAATTCTCAAGCTTTCTGCCAATACCATTGCCAGAATGGCCATGACACTGAAAATGTTATTCTCTAAAGCATAAAATTCAAGATTTAATTGATTCTAAAGCTATAACTGTTGATAATTTTGATGGTAATGGGAATAAATTTGTTTCTCCTCCTAATCAAAACCTTCAAATCTATACCAATCCTTTACCTACACATGATACGAATACTATAGCTCAACCATCTTCTGTGGATATCGTTTACAATTCAAAGATGGATGATCTTAATCATATTTTTAATCATGTGGAGAGTGTTGTGCCATCTCAACTTACTATTCAAGATCCTTCACCTCCACTTCAACTTCCAATTCCACCTGAACATCAAAAACAAACTAAGGACAAGTGACCTAGGGAACTTTTAATTACCTTTGATGATTCTGAAACAATCAAAGCTCCTGATGGTCCCCTTTATATCTATGCTAGGATTGCTAAGATACCTACTCGTGGTTGTCTAGTTGATCCCACATCTTTAATAAATGTTATTACTGAGGAAAAGCTTTTTATGAAAGGCCTACAACGTGATTATTATGATCCATCTGATGCATGGATCCAAACATGTAATGGTTTTCTTTATCCCACACTTGGTTCTATTAACTTACCTATTAAACTTTGTGGGAAGATTATAGACATTGCCTTCATCATTATCTCTACCTCTGATCAATTTCAAATCAAAATTTGTGTACCTTGGATAACTTCTATGCATGCTATCACTTCTCCCATTCATAAATGGTCTTAAGTTCATTCATAATGGATAAGTCAAGATGATTAATCATAGTTTGTATCAACCTTCTCGATTTCCTTTGGCCCTCATTACCTAACTCATGTCCTCCTCACCCTGATCATCTCTTTTTCTCATACCAAGCTTATAAACATCACAAAATTGTTGAGTTAAGTATGCCTCAGATAGATCCTAACCATGGTCTTTTGCCTACACCTTCCATACCTCCTTTATCAATTACTTCTACTACTCAAACTTCTACTGTTTCATCGCAAACTATTGAGAATCCTCCTATAGAACCTGTGAAGGAACTCTGGTCATTCCTCCTAGCTCTCAACATGTGGTAAGCAAAGCTAAACATAACAAATCTACTAATGAACATTGTAATAAGCATAGAGCTAATGCTAGAGCCCATGCTTCTACTATTGGAAACTCTTTACCTTCTTTTGATCAACCTATGCTTGATGTGTTGAAAGAAATCAATATGCATAATGATGTTAAGATGAATGAGCATGATGATCCTATTCACATCTTAGAACCCATTTCAATCAACCTTGATGAGGAGGACACTCTCGATGATCTTATTGAGCTTAGTGATGAATATGAGACCATTGATCTTGATATTGATCTACCTCAAATGCTTTCAACTCAGTTAACAATTACACCTAGTATCAAGCATTGCAATTCTCAAGAGGATCCTTGTTTGGAACTAGCTATCATTCCTACTGTATTGGCTATAGTCCCTCTTGCGAGTTTCCCACCTTCCATCAATAACATAAACCAAGATGGGGAGGGTCGACAATGTTCTTGATTGGCTTATCTTTTATGGTAGCCCATTTTGTGTTTGCATGTTGTAATGTGCTTCTCCCATAATGTATTTTCTAAATGTTTGTTTGAATCTTTTATACGACCCTTGTTACTTTGTTGGTGCAAGGCGATAAAGGAATCAAACCTGTCATACAATTCTTCTATATGTATCTTTATTCTTCTATATGTTGTTTCATGTAATGTTGTACTTGTTCTATTGTTTGTAACTATTTTCCTTGTGTAATATTCTTGGATCTATGACATGGTAGCACTAATTGTTTTTGGTCTCTAGGTTGTGGTTTGAATAGATTCTTCTTTGTAACTCTTAAGTTCCTTTCCTCCATTGTGATTGTAATTCTACTTTCTTTGGGGAATGATGTTAATTCATTTGCAATAATATCATATTTCTATATACATGTTATCTTATGATCATACTGACCCCATAGTAGGTAGATCCCTTCTATGTTCTAGTGTATGTTTATATTTTATTTCCCTTGAGTTGTCTTTGTTTGGGGGCATCTCGTAGTGGAAACATAATCTGTAGAGTTGTTTATGTTTCCGTTAAAACCATTTCTCCTGTTAAAGTGTTAGCAATGAATTTAACATGGGGGCATACACTCTACTCACTTTTTGCACACATGCATGTTCACAATAGTTTTCAATACTTAAAACGTTTCCCTTTATGGATTAAAAGCTAATCGTTAAAGCATGTACATTTTACCTTTTACGATCTCTTGATCCCTCTAGTTTAAATTTACATGGATCTCTTGATCCCTCCAGTTTTTAATTTACAATGTTTTTGATCCCTTTAAGAATGGATCTCCCTAATGGGTTGACTAGTGATTAGCCATATTCACTAGGCGGTTCAACTCCATCTTTCCAGTTATGCTTTTTGTGTGGTTCACAATGGGACATAGGTTCTCATTGGGAAAGATAATCACACCCCCTCTCTTTCTCTCTTTAACTAGGTGATGTCTCTCTTATTGAGATCTTAGGGTTGATAAAGACTTAAGTCCCTTGGGGGATTGAGGATTTCTTTTTCCCTTTTGATTCCAATAAGATTGTTTGTTCTGTATGTTCTCCTTTACCAAGAGTTTGTGTTGAGCTCATACTCTTGCTAAAGTGGGGGCTAAATGTATAGTCAGAAAATGGAATCACTTCCATGATAGACTGGTTTAGCCTTCCAAGTAAGTGGTTTGGGTTCATGTTAAGCACCTTGAATGGGTTCTTGATCTTTGACCTGGCTTTCCCCTTGGTCTACCCCACTTTCCACTTCTTTCCAACCTGATTTTTGCATTCTAGACTGCAGACCTGAGATCTTGGACCTCAAGGTTAGGGTTGATATTTTTGGTCTATTTTGACCTCCACCCTAACCTAGGTCAAGGTAGACCTTGACCCTGACCTAGGTCAAGGTCAACCTCGACCTTGACCCAGGGTTCAAATCCCAGGGTCCCACAGTTTCCGAATGTCAGTCTTTGCAAAAGTTGTTTCCTGCTTTTGGGTCGGCTGTTTCAGGTTCTGAAGTGTTGATTCCTAAATTATATTTAATATAGGTCCTCTACTAAGGGTAAAGGCTTTAATGGGAATTTAATTATCCTATGTCAGCCTCCTTAGAAGATTGTGCCCTAATTTCATATAAAAGGGAGCCTTCCTCCCTTCATTTTCTGGAAGTCCTCTATTGAAGCCTAAGCAACCTTGAGCAATTGAGAAACATCATCAAGTGAAGATTCAAGCAAGAAATAAAGAAATATTTGAAGCAAGCATTCATCCATCTTCAAGCATTCTAGCATCCATTTTCATGAAGGAGATCCATTGGAGGCCATTAAAGGATTCAAGCTACATAGTGCCCTTTTGGTGATCTCTCCATCCACCTTCTTCCAAGCCTCTTCTAAATTGAGAACCCATCCAAGACTTGGTGTTGGATATCTACAAGAAAGAGATTGAAGACATCCTACATTCTACATTCCACATTTTTGGTGTATACTTGTGGATCCACGGATTCAAATCCACCACAAGGACTTTTTACAAGCAAGGTGAATTTATGCATTTACTTTGTTTAATTCTGCAATTTCAATTACATCTATTTAAGGTTAATTCCAAAACCAGGGTTTGACTAAGGAAAAACCCTTCCCCCCACCAAAAAAACCTCTTTTTCTTGTAGGTACAGGTTCGGGACTGTGTATTTTGACTCAAATCTGGATACCCTTTTCGGCTTTCTATCGAGCTTCGCAAACATATTTTTTGTTGACACTGTGCAGGTCAGGGTCAACATTATTGGGTCAGGGGTGACATTTGTGTGTCAAGGTCCACCTATTTCATAAGATGGTGTCGGATTAGAAAAATATTTCTAGATTTTCCAGAAACAGAGTATAGACCTCATAAAATAGCATTCTTTGATCCATAATTCTTTAAGGTTGGTTCTTCTTCTCATGCTTTTCAATTACTATCATATATCATATCTATATAATTAATTAATAGAATTTAAGATCTTTTTCTTTAGTCTCATTTCCAAATGGTTGATTCATTTGTGCATTTGGAGATAAAGGTGGAACATCTTATCTCCCTCATAATCACATTTCAATACAATTATAATTTAAATGTAAAGGCTAGGGAAATACACAATCAAACCCTAATAAAACTAAATAAAACAAAAGAGAGATTTTTCTTCCTTTACAACTGCTGTAGTGAGCTTCCCATATCATTTCTTTCGTTCCTCAGTGAGTACACATATATAACCAACAGTGCAAAGCAACCCATCCTGCAAGTGAAAATTTGAGAAACACTTTCCTTATACCAAATTACTATAGATGTTAGCAAAATTAGGGTCAATGCCATATATTTTTTCCCATGTGGATGATTAATGACCACATGAATCTAGCACCATTGTCAAACCTGCAATTGGAGGCCTACTCAACCAATCGGCAACTTTGTTACTGATTCCTTTTTTATGATGAATATTGAGGTTAAATTGTTGTAGATAAGTTGACCACCTTTGATGTCTATCATTTTGCAACTTCCCTTGTGTTTGCAAGAATTGAAGAGATTTATGGTCTATATGTATAATAGTTTCCTTTCCTAGTATATAATATTTCCATTCTTTATAGGCATGAACAATAGCATAAAACTCCTTGTCATAGTTTGGGTACCTATGTACCATATCATAAAAAGTGTCACTGTGATAGGAAACAAGATGATCATGTGGTTTGAGTACTACACCAAGAGCATAATCAGATGCATAAGTTTCTATCTCAAATGATTGTTGCAGACATGGGAGAACCAGTATTGGTGTTCAACATAATATTTTCTTTAAGTCTTCAAATGCTTGTCTCTTTGCCTCTATACATTGAATTTTTTCTTGTGCTTCACCCCTTAGTGATTGATTGAGAGGCCATGATATATGTGAGAAACCAAAAACAAATCTGCCATAGAAGTTGGCTAAGCCCAAGAAGCTGCGAAGCTCTATGAAAGTTTTAGGAGATGGCCAATCTCTGAGTATTTGAATCTTTACTGGGTCAACATGAAAACCCTTATTATCAATGATATACCCTAAGTATTGAATATTCTGCATACCAAAAGAGCACTTCTCAGTGTTGGCATAAATCTTATGTTTTTGTAGAGTTGAAAGCACTTGTTCAACATGCTGCAAATGCTCAGACCAAGTCTTGCTAAAGATGAGTATGTCATCCAAATAAACAACCACAAAAGAATCAAAGAATGGTATAAGAACATCATTCAGCAGCCTCATAAATGTTGCTGGGGCATTTTTTAGGCCAAAAGGCATAACCAACCATTCAAAAAAACCTTCCTTAGATTTAAATGCAGTCTTCCACACAACTGCTGGATCAATTGGTACAAGGTGATATCTAGATTTCAAGTCAATTTTTGTAAAGAAATTATCTCCCCTAAGTTGGTCCAACAAATCATCAATTTGAGGGATTGGATATCTATTTTTCATACTGATTTTGTTGAATGCCCTATAATCAATACAAAGTCTCCGTGCGCCATCTTTCTTTTTAGCAAGTAAAATTGGACTACCACGGGGTGAAGCACTTGGACGAATATGTCCTTTCTAAATTAACTCTTGAATTTGTCTCTTGATTTCATCATTTTTCAAAACTGACCTTCTATATATTGGCTCATGTGGTAGTGGTGTGCCTGAGATCAAATCAATAGAGTGCTTAACTTGGCAGTGTTGGAACTCCCACCGGTGATTTAAACACACTATGATATTCTTTCAAAAATTTATCCATCTGATTTTGTTGATTTGTTGTTACGGTTACCTTAGCATGTGTATTAAGGACAACTAACTTTGTTTGTTCAAGGTGAACCATGAGAAGAACAAAATATCCAGTTTGAGCAATGAAACATTTACATTATTTAGCACTAATTAGAGAAGCAGTTTGTGTTGGACATACCTCTAGTATTTGAATCCTCTTACCACCAAGCTTGATTGTAACACTATGTTGTCTGGATTCATACACTCCGTGCCTCTAATACATGTAAGTTTTCCCCAGCAAGACATCACATACATCCAATGGTACTACATCACATACCACTTCATCCTTGAAAGGCTTGATTGAATAAGTAATACGACACTATTGATGTATTTGAATATATTTTCCATCATTTAGCCATCCCATAGAGTATGGTTGTGGGTGTCTTGTCACTTTCAAAAATTTAATATTTTGACTGTCTCCCTAGATATCAAATTCTTTTGGCTCCCACAGTCAACAATAAAATGTAGAGGCTTTTCATCAACCCACATATGTGAATGAAAAATTGTCTCTTCACCTTCAAGATGCATTACTTTAGCAGTCGCAACTATGGCATATGGGACTACTTCTATGACAGAATCATTCTCCTTTTGCTCGAAAGAATCTATTGGTGATGATTCAGATTCAGCTTCCTCTTCTCATATTTTAGTCATGATATTTTTGATACTTCGACAATCCTTTGTATTAGGGGTTGGGGACTTATGCATCTCACACCACATGCCTGTATTTTCCTGTGTCTTTTTTGCAGCCCACCATGTGTTCTTGGGTGAGTTTGAGTGAGGTTCCTTGGTCACCTATTTTCCCGCAGATTTATTGTCACCTTCAACCTTTGGCTTATTATTTGCAAATTAGTCCCACTTCCCTTTCTACTTGAATTTCTCTTCAATTTTTGTAGCATATTTATAGGCAGTTTCCAATGTCTCAATATTCAAAAATTCCATCTCTATTTGAATATACTTGTGGAGCCCACTATGATATTTCAGAATTCGATGCTTCTCTGAATCCTGAACACCAAGTTTTTCTTAAAGTGAATGGAATGTGTTCATGTAATCATGCATATATTGATCCCTCTTCTATCGAAGAAACTTCCATTCTATGTATTTCTATTCATATACATCCTCAAGAAAGTATGCTTATTTTATGTATTCCACAAATTCTCCCCATGTGGGCTTGTTATTAAGAGATACTTCCAAGCCATTTTGATCAGTTAATTCCCATTATTTTTTTGCTAATTTGGCTTCCCTGGCACATTTCACATGGGTTTCAGCTTTGAGGAGGGAAAACATTATTTTTTCTATATCTGAGAAATTATTTACAGAAAAGTATCTATCCAATTTTTATATTCAGTTATCAAGAGCTTCAGCATCAACTTTTCCTTCAAAAATTGGGATGTCAAAATTTACCTACCCTTTGAAAGGGGTATTTCCATGAAAAATTATTCTTGATTCAGAGGGTTTTTGATTCTATAGAAGGATTGAAAATTGACTCATCATCTCCTCTCATTTCTTATTTAAAGCCTCTTCCACCAACTGCATAATTTTATCTTCTGACATCTTCGATTTTGTGTGCCTCAAAGTTGGATATTGTGAAAAATCTTGTGTATCTAGTGCTAATCTTTTGTAGGAGGACCTTGTGTAAATAGTGATAAAGGAGTATTCCCACTGTGACACCACTGATCTGAATTATTAATCATATTACAATACCTGGTATGATACCTATAGTATTGTGAATTTCAATATAAAAACCAGAAGACTAAGAACAGAATTGCAAGCCAAAAAGCGATCCATTCTATTCAAAATTTGAGTTTATACAAATATAATGGATCCCAAGGGTCACTAAAATACCTTGGAAATGAAATAAAGAGTCACCATAATTTCTATTACAAATAAACTTATTAAAACTACCAAAATTTTTTTAAAAAAACTAAATAAAAATTTAGGCCTACTTGGAGAAGCCATACCTTTCAAGTCCTAGGTCCGATTTGCAAACCGTTTACTTCATTGGAAAGATAATAAAAATATGTAGTCCCAAAATTCAAAAGTATACCTTTGGTACTATGTCTGTACACAAGATCTGACCAGAAATGCCAAAGATCTACCTAGAAATGCCCCAAAGACCTTCAAAAATGCAGTTTACTAAGACACAAAATACTAAAAAAATTAGATTTTAGTATTTCCCAATTCCATCCTGATCATGTCATTTACATTCATTTCCCTTATATCCCATTTAGTTTTAGTTAATTTTTCCACAATGTATTTCTTCAAATATTTCATGTTAGGTGCTTCACCAATATTAGAATATCCTATTACCTCATAAATAAGTTAGTTCCTAATCTTGATATGTTTGTCACCAAGTGAAAATAATTGGTTGTGAATTCTGCTAAGCACTATCTGGATCCACTCTAGCTCATCAAACACAATGAAGTCTTTGAACTGCGCTAGGTTTATCTAGTTTACCTTATGAAATTAATCTTTCAATATACCATGAACACATAGTGATTCATACTACTCATACATATCGTAATTTTCCAGTTCTTCCAATTTACAAGGAATGTATGCATGAATATCTTCTACCATTAAAAATTTGTGTGGCACAAAAGAAAATGTGCATTCGAGATCATCTGCCAAAGATTTAAACGGGTGCAATTTGAATTCATATTGTGGTTTCTTAAGCACATTAACTATCTTTGGAGTATCCATGATTTAACCAATGAATTTGACAAAATTTCACTGAGATAAATACATTTTATTTCAGACTAGGGTTTGCATTTGAATTCAATCAGTAGCTCAAATATTTTTTGAATATCCTCCTGCACAGGTTCTTCATTAAATGTCATTCGTACCCTAACCTTCCCTAAAGCTGATAAAACCATTAATCAATAAATCTACCTGTAATTACCGATATGATTATAAAAAAAGTTGTGATCTCAATCATAGTTTTTTTGACCTGCTCTTCAACTAAATATTTCATGGCATTTAATATTATTTTAATTAGTGGGGTGTCATAGGATTTTATAATGAAAACTATCCCTTAGGTCTTATAACCTAATTCACTAATGATGAAGGATCGACACCAAAAGTTGGTGTGATTTGACCTGGTGAGTCAATTTGTTATTTTCTTACCCATGTCTTCTCAATTTTCTTTTTGGTTTCATCAATTAGCATAGATTCCTTTCCTTTGCCATCAGACTCATTATGTTCTTTTCCTACAATGTTAGACCTGTAATATCGAGCAATATGTCCTTCTTTCTTCCAATTAAATAATGTGGTGTTTCTTCTTTAATTATTTTTACTTCTTACATTTTTTCTTCCAACCAATCCATTCATTCTACAATTTCTATCTATATGACCAAAATTATTGTATTTGTGACATACAACACTTGAACTTGCATACGTTTGATTTAATATGTTATTCGTCATTCTACAATTCCTTGAAATATTTCCAAAGTTGTTGTATTTGTAGCATGTAGGATTTACTCCAGTTGTATTAGGTTTGGATATGGATTTGCATTCTTTATATTTGTGTCCATATTGCCAATATGTGAAACAATAGCTAGAAAAAGGTGTTGAATTGCTTCAACATTACTTTTCCCTATGTCGAAGCCTATTGAATGTATAACATCTTCCATTGAATCTGTGTCCATTTTTTATCTTCAAACGTGTCTCCTTAGGTTTTATTAGCACTATTCAAAAAATTTCATGGTTTTGAGGTTTTATTTCAGGTTTCTGCAAATTTTAGGTCTCTGGCCTAAAGCCCTAAGTTATTCACAAAAATATTTCTAAAACCCTAAACTTTCTTGGTAGATTCTATTTTGAAGTTACTTTTTGTAACTTAAGTTTCTTATGTCATCTCTTTTAAATTGTTTTTGAGGAGGGCTATTTTATCACTTAAAACCATTAGGTTTTAATGTTTCCTAAGTCGGATGGGGTTCACTTTAATATTTCCCTATTTCCAAAGTCTCCATCCCTGAAAAACTTTACCCTTTATATCTTTCATGCAACTCAATTTTCATCCAACGACCAGCTTAATGACTTAAAGCAAAGCTGCAGTTGATCTATCCTTCAAGTCATTAAACCTGAACGACACATGACACATTGTGGGACCAAATACAGATAAAGGTGAAGGGTTAAAGATAAGTAAAATTAAAAGAATATCTAATGGTAGGCATAAATCCTTGATGGTAAAGTGTGCAAGATCTAATGATTAAGGAATTACGCTATGCGGCCATGTGTCCAGCTTGATTAGTGGGACCTAAAGTTTTGAAGTCATGGATGAGATTACATTGTACTATAGTTAATTTTGATCAGATGGTAGGCATAATGGTTGGAAGAGAAAGTGATCGACATCTAATCATTAAGGCATTACACCATTGCACCATGTATCCAAGGTGGGTCCTATTCAACACTAATGAAATAAGTAAAGATCGATCAAGTTCTAGAAGATCTGACGGTCAACTTAATGACTTGAAGCAGAGATGCAATCAATTTAGTATTCAAGTTGTTAAGCCATGTCACCACATGTCCAAACTGATGGTATGTTTTCAAAAAACCAAAGCTTTAATGGAAAAAATATCATAGTATAGAAGGTTTTACTTCTTTGTTTTTGCGCCAGAAGGATATAGATGGATGAGGAAATTGTGTTTTTGTGTAGTGTAAAAGCTCAAAAATAATCAAGATAGTCATGGAGATTTTGTTAGTCTGGAAATGGCTTAGGCCATTTATCCCACATTCGTGGTGTTGCAGAAAGACTTTAGTAGTTTTATATTGGAGCACTCAATGGTTAAGTTCCTAAAAGGTACGTGCCTTTTGAAAGGAAAGCCAATGGTCAGGAGGAGACTTGGCAGCTAGTCAAGGAATAGTGGACCAATTTTGCATGCCCTTGTAGCAGTGACATGGCAAAGGTGACACATGGTAGCTTGTCACAATGGTCATGAAGGATCAAAGGAGATGCCCATGAGTGAGAAAAAATTCGACATGTGGAGGTCTGAGCCATCCAAGTAGAGAAGTGATATGGTGCACCAGTACGTGGCTGAACGGTTATTTCCCAATCACAGCGGTTAGAGCTAGAGATGTCTAGCGGTCACGAGTACGTGACTAGCCAGTGGAGGTTAGTGTCATGCTCTTGCACCATTTTGTGGTAGTTAAGAGGATAGGTTGCAAGTGAGGGACAAGTGGGAACGTGTCTAGTTCAAACAAAGAGATGATGCAAAGATGATGATCAGACAGTTGTCGTGCACTCGAAGAGAATAGTGCAATATTATTTCAGGGCTGGTGAGTGCATGACTAAGGAGGAGGAAAAAGACTATGTTGCAAACTCATTAAGAAGAAAGGAATGTTATTTCAAAGACTAAAAATGAGTGACTAGTCACCACTTGTCAAAATCAGACTAAGATACCCAGATAGTCTAAAAGTGTATCTATGGTTATGTTTTAAAATGCATAAAGGATTTTAATTTTGAACGTAGATTGAAGTTTTCGCGCCATAGGTGGCTGTTGGAAGAAGATATTTGAATTTTTAAATCTTTTAATCAGGGTTTCAAAGTGGTGATCTTTTTCATTTTTCTTCAGAGTAGTAAATTGGTGAATTTGATCTTCTGGGCCGTATTTTTTTAGCCGTTGGATACAATATGGAGAAGAATTTGGAATTTCTGAACACATTTATTGTAGAGTTATCTCTTTAAGGGTTTTTCTCAATTTGTTACTCATTATTTAAACCTTTTCTTATCCTGTTCTATTCTTTTCCACCACTGAGGATTTGTTTCAAAGTTTTATAATCCAGATCATATCAGATTCCCAGGATCTTAGATTTTCAAAAAGAGTGATAGTTGATTTTCTGATTTCTTGAGGGTTAAGTTTCCCATGATAATTAAGGCATGACAGACATTCCATTTATTATTCCTTTTGTGTGGTTGTATTTTGCAAGTTCCTAGGTGTTTCTATAAGACCAAAAAAAGGAATGAATAGAATATCAAGGAAACCACAAAGCCCTAAAGACATGCAAACCTATCTAATCTATCATGAAAACCATTTGAAATGAGAGTATAACATAAAGCATGAAAACACTTAGAAATACCTTCAAATGTAGTTCCCATGTCCTCCTTTCTTCTCCATGAGATGGATTATGTGTTTTTCTTTGAAAATAATAAGATTTCACAAAGAACTTTGAAAGCACAAGTTGATAAGAGAATATTAGGAGATAGTGGTTCTTAAAATTTCAAGAGAGGAAAGCATCTCAATTTATAGAAAATGAGAAGCAATTAGGTGAATATTGCATAGAATCAATGCATAATGAAGGGAAAGGAAGGTAGGGTTATTGGAAGCATGATATGGGGGAAAATGAATGAAGCAGATATTGAAGATATTTAAGATATTGAAGAAGCACCTTAATAGGGATGTGAATCCTCAATTAAGGGATATGGAAATTAGGTGAGATTAGGAGGATTTAATTCAATAAATCAATCAATATTCCCCACAAATCTAAATTAGTATTTATGAAATTATGAAATCACATAAATTGGAATTAGGCAATTAATTAATTATGGAGACTTAGGAAAAAGGGAATAAATAAAGTCAATTTACTTATTCAATTAGGACATAGGGATAAACTATAGGTTATTCATCCCAAGAGGATAGATTAGTGAATTATTGAAAAAATTGAAGGCATTAATGCACAATTGGTTTGATTTTGATAATATTGATAAGGACTAGGATTGATTCTGATGATTCTAGAATATTTTAGAAAATCATGAGGCATCGATGAACTTTGACAATGCGCTCACGATAATGATTGGAAATGATATTATGGCATCAATGAAATTGGATGATGCTCGAGGATAAATAAATATAGGGAGACATAGATGAACTTGGACAATGCTCCTGAAATGTGAAAATGATAGCGAGGCATTGATGAACTTTGATAATGCTCTGAAAATGATGATTGATGATGACATAGCATCGATGAACTTTGACAATGCTATTGGAGGAATTAAATGATAATAAGGCATCGATGAACTTTGAAAATGCCAGAGGATTGATTGAAAGAGATTGATAATACATTGATATGAGTTTGGAATGATCTTGTATTTGTTGGAGATTTGTTTTTGTGCAGTTGATTGATTGTAAGTTTGTCATTGATGACAACATATAATATGCAGTAGTAATTTTGTATGTACTTATTAGAATGATGATATCAAGCCTTGCATGGTTAGATACATGTTTTAGACATGTTTAGTATGTTATGTTCATACACACAGATCTAGATATGATGTTTTAGTCAAGTTGTGTAATTATATTATTGGCAGTTACAGTTCTGGAAGAGTATCTGTTCAGAGCCAACGTATTTAACATGTTTCTTGAGTTGCACCTATCTTCAAGATATGCATGTATATATTAATGATTAGTTATGAGTTTATGATAGTTATCTAAAGGTTCCTAATGTGTTTCCAGAAGATTGCAAAGTTAGAGTTGATTTGGTGAACCCGACTTAGTGAAGCGTCGCGTCTATTAAGTTTGTGTTGCACAATCTTAATATTGTTTGTGTGCTTAGTGAAGCTGAGAAGGATGTTATGAAGAGTTGTATTATAGGTCCCATGATCTCATACTTTGAGGAAGACACTTATAGAAAGTCATTTGTGATATGCCAAGTGTGAATGATACGAAAAGAGACATAAAATATACAGAGTAGAGTATCATGTTGTGGTTCATTCATCAAGAGTCTATGTGAAGAAGAAGTAGAAGATTACAATACATTGGAACTGATCAAGATAGTAGGTCTAGTCTATAGTTCATCATCAGATATAGTGCATATCTATTTTACAAAAGGTTGTAGCCTTCACCATTGAAGCAGTGAGCTTTTGGACAGTGAGTCCTCACCCCTAACGGGGTTATTTGTAAAAGACTCCTAACAGGGTCAGACCCTTAACTAGGTCACTATACTTATTGCATTTTAAAGTACAACTCCTAATAGGGTTGAAATATATTCTAACAGGGATTACTATAAACAAGTATAGTTCATTATGGGTGCTATTCCCACCAGGGTTTTTACCATTTGGTTTCCCCGTAGTCAAATTGTGTGTTGTGTACTGTGTTATCTGAATGTGCATTTACTTTATTGTATTCTAAAGTTAAAGAAGTAAAAAGGAATTAAGTTACTAATAACTGATTCACCCCCCCTCTCAGTTATCCTTTGGGACTATTCTAATAATTGGTATCAAAGCCAAGTGCCTTGGAGAAGAAGCCTAACAACTTAAGGTAGATCAAATGTCTTACTTCAGAAAAGAGAGCCCTAAGTTTGATGGAGAAAATTATCTGGATTGGAAAAACAAAATGATAACACATCTACAGTGTGTTGGCTTTGAGATCTTTGAGATAGATACACAAGAAGTTGTTATTCCATCTCTGAAAGACCTTTCAAAGGATGATGCTAATAGTAGACAAAAGGATACATTTACCAATAATGCAATTGCTAAAGAAGCCCTAATCAGTGCCCTATCCGATAGTGAATTTTCTGAGATCAAGAAAATTAACAGAACATACACCATATGGGAGTATTTAGAAGATATGTTTGAAGGAGATATTCAAGCAAAGAATGTGCGCAGGAAGACATGGAAAAAGAAATACAACAKTCTTGAGATGTTACCTAAAGAGAACATTAGAGCTTACAATCAAAGGATAAATGAAGTAGTCTCTAAAATCAGAAACAATGGTGGAGAAATATCAGAAGAAGATATAATGGACAAGTTTTTAACTACCTTAACATCAGACTATGAAAAGAAGATAAGTATTCTAGAGGAAACAATGCAATTCTCACAAGACTTCAAGAGAGAGACTTTTATCAGTAAAATATCTGCATTTGAGATATCAAGATTGAAGACTGAACCTAAAAGTGAAACAACTTTCAAAGCCTCAATCCATGGTAAGAATTCCTTACACATCTCTAGCCATAATGAGAAAGAAGAAGTTGATGAAGAAATAGAAGATATCATTGCTATGATTGCTAAAAGAGAAAAGAAAGGAAAAGGAAAATATGAAGGACAACTTCCATTCAAATGTTATTCATACAACAAGATTGGTCACTTTGCATTTAAGTGTCCCACAAGAGTCAAGAAGTTCAGATCTAATTACAAACCTAAATATAAGAAGGAATGTTGCCATGTTGAAGAAGCTGTAACTGATGAAGATTCAGGAGAAGATGAAATTGGATTCATTCCCCTTAGGGACATGGAAAATTTTCTTGAGGAAATGGACATTGCATATGAAAAGGAAGAACAAGAGTTATCCCTAATTTCCAAAGCAGACATCAGAACTGAATGGATCATTGATAGTGGATGCTCTCACCATATGACAGGTGACAAAGAAATATTTGTTCATTTAGACAAATACAAAGGTGGTATGGTTATATTTGGAGATAACACTCCTAAACCTATCATAGGCAGAGGTTCTATCACTTTGGATGGAAATAACAAGACAGATGATGTTTTGTATGTTGATGGATTACATCATAACTTGCTAAGTGTTGGACAGCTACTTGACAAAGGTTATCATTTGGAGTTAAAAGACAAGAAGTGCATCATTAACAACAAGGATGGAGACATGATTGCATCAAGATCCAAAAAAAAGGGTAATGTTTTTCAGCTCAATTCAAATGTAATTTGTTTTTTTGCAGAAGTGGATGATAGTTGGTTATGGCACAAAAGACTCTGTCATATCAATTTTGATAACATTGTAAAGATAAGTAATGTCAAGGCGGTTAGAGACCTTCCAAGTATTGCAAGACTAGTTGACACAATGTGTAGGGAATGTGTTATGGGAAAGCATGTAAGGATTTCTTTTAGAAGAAAGAAGAACTCAACTCAAAAAAAATTGGACCTAGTACACAGATTTATGTGGTCCTACCCAAACAAGATCATACTACAGAGAAAGGTATTTCATTTTTTTTGTTGATGATTTTTCAAGGATGATGTGGGTTGCATTCTTAAAGGAGAAATTTGAAGCCTTTGAGAAGTTTAAAATATTTAAAGCTAAGGTTGAGAATGAATGTGGATTAAAACTAAAATGTTTGAGATCAGGTAGAGGAGGAGAGTTCACCTCTAATTAGTTTTATGATTACTATGAAGAACATGGAATAAAAAGACAGTTGAGTGCTCCTAGAACCCCTCAACAGAATGGGATTGCAGAAAGGAGGAAGATGATTATACTTGATATAGCATGCACTATGATGATTGAAGGAAAATTTGTGCACACATATTGGAGAGATACAGTAAATACATCATTCTATACTATCAACAGAACTCAATTAAGGCTAGGCGCAGATAAGACACCCTATGAACTTTGGTTTGGTAATGTACCTACAGTAAAGTATTTCAGAGTCTTTGGTAGTAAGTGCTACATCAAGAGAGATGATGGTGTTGGTAAGTTTGATGCCAAGAGTGATGAAGGTATTTTCCTTGGTTACTCTACAAAAAGCAAAACATATAGATGTTTCAATTTGAGATTGAAAAAGGTAATTGAAATTACTCATGTAAAAATTGATGAAAATTTTATGGTTCAAGAAAGGTACTATGAATATGCACCTATGATTGAAGATGAACCTAGGCCTAG
>MU227459.1:1447027-1459104 GCA_018584345.1 Thuja plicata | reverse complement strand
ATTTGATAATTGATTGATAAATTGCACAAATTGATCGATAGTAAAGATCGAAAGATCGAATAGATCCAACCAGATTTAATGTTGAGTCACAATGATTCAGATCACGTTTGTGAGAGAATGATGTCATTAAGCATAGAATTGGTGAATCTGCCACTAATGTCTACAAAAATGATGATCGATTCGCAAAAAGAAGACAAGTATGTACAAATTTATTATAGATTTTTGAAGAGATTTTTGCAATTTTTAGGATTTTTTGATATATTTGAATGTTTTGTGATGATCTTTTTTCAGGACTTTTTATGATTTTTAGGATTTTTTCAGCATCATATTTGTTTTTTAGGGTCTTTTTTCACGATTGTATTTGATTTTTTTGGAATTTTGAGGTTCTTATTTGGATTTTTAGGATTTTTTCAGGTCATAAGATATGTAAAAGTTTGTTATCTCCAATCTGATAGTCGAGGAACCTCATGGATAAACCACGTTCAAGGTCTTTCCCCCAGTTCAAATTAAAATTTAAAGATGCTCAGTGTCAAGAATCTGCCCCCAGACAACAAAGAGACTATGTACAGAGGTCAAAGAGATAGATAGATTGGGAATACCCAGGGTAAGACAAAGAAGATCAACCAGTTACAGGCCATAAAAGGGTACTAGGGTCAATTCAAAGTGAAAGATGTGATCAGGAAAGGACATCAGGATACCAGGTGGAATCATGATAGACATTGGAGCAACAACTTACTATGTGTGGCGCCTGTTTGCCAGGTTTTCACCATGATACTTGCCCAAAGTGCCTGTTTGCCAGGTTTTCACTTGTGGATGGGATTTTCTCTTTATTTCTATGTTTGCATGCCAAGATTTCTATTTACTAGGTTTTCATCAAGGATACCATTTTTTTCTCTTTTTGATTTTTTTGCTATTTTCTCCTATTTTGCTATTTTTTTTAGAAATTTTTGCTATTTTTTTTGTACTTTTTTCAGGATCATACATGATACTTATGGAGGTGCATGTTGTTCAGTGCTTCAAGAAATGGTTCCCCCTCTGGTGTTGCAAGATGATATACTCCTGACCCATATGTTGTTGTGACTATATAAGGGCCTTCCAAATTTGGTTCAAATTTCCTAGCCTTCTCTTTGTGGGGCTAGGTTTTGTAATTCATCTTTAGAACCAAGTCTCTAATCTCAAAATGGAGAGTTTGAAATTTCTTGTTATAGCTCTATTTGAGATGTTTTTGATAGGCTTTCAAGTGTACCAAGGCAGTTTGTCTCTGCTCATCAAGCATTTTGAGCTCATGCAATCTAGAAACTTTGTACTACTCATCATCAACAATACCTTGTAAGGATACTCTCAGTGATGGAATTTCAATCTCGAGAGGTAGTATGGCCACATCGCCATAGACTAGAGAGTATGGAGTAGCACTAGTGGGGGTGTGAAAGCTGGTTCTATAGGCCCACAGAGCTGGATTTAGTTGCAGGTGCCAATCATGGCCAACATCATTGATAGTCTTTTGGAGGATCTTAATGATTGTTTTGTTAGATGCCTCTGCTTGGCCATTGCCTTGTGGATAATAAATGCTAGAAAATCCATGATAGATTTTGAATTTCTCACAAATATTTGTAACATCTTTGTCCTGAAATGGGATACCATGATCAGTAATAATGGCCAGAGGAAATCCATAATGACAAATGATATAATTCAAGATGAATCTAGAAATTTACTTGCCGGTGATGTATGTCATAGGGATACCTTCCACCCATTTGGTAAAGTACTCAATGGCCATGATGATGTACTTGTGGACATCAAAAGATAGGGGTGTAACCTTCCCTACAAGATCAAATTCCCATTGAGAAAAGGGCCATGGAGAAACCACTGGTTGTAGATCATATGCCGAAGCATGAATCAAATTGCCATGAATTTGGCACTTGTAACATTTCTTAGAAAATTTATGTGTGTCTTGCTCCATGGTGGGCCAATAATATCTTTCTCAAACCAGCTTCTTGGAAAGACTCAAACCATTGAAATGTCCACCACAAATACCATCGTGGACCTCATGTAAAGCAATGCCATCCTCTCTTGAATCGAGGCATCTAAGGAGGGTTTGGTCATAGGCTCTCCTATATAGGGTATCATCGATGATGACATAATGGGAGGCTTGATAGATAAGAGCGTGATCTTTGTTTTGGGATAGGGTAGGGGTAAGATCTTAGCATTTAGGTAATTGTAAACATCTTGGTACCAAGGGGAATTGAGACCAACAATATCACACATGAGCTCATATTGCAGAATGTTAAATGCAGGAAGCAACAATTGCTCAACGAGAAATTCACATCTCTATTCATTATTCATCATGTCGATCATAGATGCAATAGTGGCCATATCATCTGCCTATTTGTTATGTACCTGAGGAAGTTGGTAGAAAATGATTGTGACAAATTGCTCATTGAGAAAGTTAGCCAACTATTTGTAAGGTACTATCTTTTCATCTTTGGTTTCATAGTCATCAATGGCCTATTGCATGACTAATTGAGAATCACCATACACCTTGAGGTGCTAGATTTTCCATTGAATAGCAAGTTTGAGTCTAGTAACAAGGACTTCATATTCGATGATGTTGTTGGTGCATGCAAACATGATTCTGTAAGATTTTGGTATGACATCGCCTTGCAGGGTGACAAACATGATGCCTGCCCCTGGTCCATGCCTAGTATGTGGGCCATAAAAATAGATTTTCCATTCATTGGAGTCAGTGAATGTGAAAATGGACTCATCTAGAAATTCTGAAAGAAACAGGTGGTCATCTGAAACTGGTGCCTCTGCGAGCTGATTTACTATCACCTAGCCTTTTATTGCTTTTCTATCTACATACTATATGTCAAACTCACTCATGAGCATGACCCATTTGGCTAGGTGACCCGCGAGAAATATTTTCATAAAAGATACTTCAATGGATCGATCTGGGACACAAGCATGGTTTTCTAGTGTAGCATGTAATGTCTTAACTTCTGTGTTGCAAAAACCATAGCAAAATAGGCTCGTTTAATGAGTCAGTTGTTTAATTCATATCCAACCAGTGTTATGCTGATGTAACAAATATCTCTTTCTCTTCCTTGTTCATCATTTTGTATGAGAAGAGAACCCAATGTAGTTTCTATGGTAGAAATGTACAAGATAAATGGCTTTCCTAGAATGGGAGGCATCAAGATTGGTGGATGTAATATATAATCTTTCAGTTGTTAGAATGAGTACTCAAATTTTTCATTCCAATGGAAAGTCACACCTTTATGCAGTAGATTTTGAAATGGCTGGCATTTATCTGCAAGTTGTGCAATAAACTGGTGGATAGACTGTAGTTTCCATTGTAGACTTCTCAGCTTCCTTAGATTGTTTGGCAGAGGCATTTCTAAAATGGCTTGAACCTTTTTAGGGTCCACTTCGATACCTCATTGAGAGATGATATAGCCTAGGAGTTTTCCAAAAACACACTTTTTGGGATCTAAGCAAAGCTTATACCCTTCCATTCTTTGAAATATTTTGGCCAGAATACTCAAATGATCTTTCCTCATTGTAGATTTGCAGAGGAGGTCATCAACATAATCTTCCATCAAGATGTGCATGAATTCATGGAAGATTGTGGTCATTTCTTGTTGATAAGTGGCTTTGACATTCTTGAGCCTAAAGGGCATGACATTCCAGGTGAAATCTATCTTGGGTTGGTCTTCAGGACCAATCCAAAGTTGGTTGTAACCAGAGAAGGCATCCATCAGTGAAAACATCTCATAGCCTGCAGTCATCTCAATAATGATGTCAATGTTGGGTAGAGGAAAATCATCTTTAGGGAATGCCTTATTTAGATCATGGAAATAAATGCCTATATGTATGCCCCCAATGTGCTTTCTAATAGGTACACGATTGGAAATCTAGTTTACGTAATCTATAGGTCTGATAAAACCAGCATCTAATAACTTCTTCAATTCTGCTTTTACTAGTAGAGCTATTTGGGGATGCCTTTTTCTTAGCTTTTTTTTGACTGGCTTCACACCTAGCTTCAGAGGGAGGTGGTGAAGAATTAACTTAGGATCTAGGCTAGGCATGTCAACATACGACTAGGAAAAATTAATTTGGCACTCAAGGAAGAATTTGACAAATTTGTCCTTCTCTTCTGGTGAGAGTGATGCTACAAAGTGTATGATCTTGGTGTTGTTTGGTGTTCCCAAGTTGATTTCCTTGGTCATTTAAATGAGAAATTCCAAATTCTCCTTTGGAGGGGTTATGTCCAATATTCCATCCTTAGGTGCCTCAGAGAGGTTTTCACCCTCGAATACGTCCTTTGTTTTTACTTTTGCATGGTCAACTGGCGCCTTTCAGTTTTCACCAAAGGACCTATTCCTTTTATTTTTTTCTTTATTGATTTTATCATTTTCAATTTTGTGACTGGAAGATGGATTTGACTCCCCAAAATATGTTGTAGCAACAAGGTCAATGGAGAACCCTACTTTGTGGTCGTCAGATGACATGTCATCTCGGAGCTCAAAGAATTCGGCTATTGCTTCATCATTTTCGAAGCAATCCAAGCTTGATGATCCTTTCTCATCCCAATCAATATGTTCAGGGTAGACTAGGTGGATGTCATCATCAGTGGTGCAGATTTTTTTGAGTCCAGAGGTAAAGGAAAAGATGTAAATGTCAGTGTCTTCAGAGTCAGAGACTTCATGCACTGAAGGTTCAGGACTGGGATCCCAAAAAATTCTAGACCAAGGATCAGGATAGGTTATTGGAGGAGGTATTGTGTTAACATGTTTATCTTCAATAGGTAGGTCATTAGCTTCAAGGAAGACACAGTCAAGCTCATAAGAACTAGAGGAATAGGACATCCATTCCCACTCATTGGAATCAGTAGTGTACTCAGAACGAGGAATGTCATATTCCTTTTCATCATTTGAAACCTGCATGATTTCACATGAGGCCATTTTGGCATTCAAAGAGCCAATTTGTAATGGTTTGAATCCAATGCCCAGATGAAGAGGATGACCTTTTGTAATAATAGGTTAAAAAATCCCTTTCTTGTGTACTCCAGAGTTAGAGACTTCATGCACTGAAGGTTCAGGATTGGGATCTCGAAAAATTCTAGACCAAGGATCAGGATAGGTTATTGGATGAGGTATTGTGTTAACATGTTTGTCTTCAATCAGTAGCTCATAAGCTTCAGGGAAGACAAAGTCAAGCTCATAAGAACTAGAGGAATAGGATGTCCATTCCCACTCATTGGAATCAATAGTGTACTCAAAATGACGAACCTCAGATGCCTTTTCATCATTTGAAACCTCCATAATTTCACATGAGGCCATTTTGGCATTCAAAGAACCAATTCGTAATGGTTTGAATCCAATGCCCAGATGAAGAGGATGACCTTTTGCAGCAATAGGTTCAAAAATCCCTTTCTTGTGTACTCCAAGACCACTGTGGCCATCATAGCCTTTTTTCTACATGAGTGTGAACCCGGGCCCTTATCTTTCAACGAGTATCTTAGTGGGCTCTTGTTCTTATTTCTATTTGTCTTGGAAAATCTAGTTGGATGCATTGTCATATACATATTCTTCATGCAAACCTCCCCACCTAGTGAATTTAGGTGAGGGCATAACGTTTAGGGTGGTCTTGGGCGCTTGTTTTTGCAATAAATTTGGTTTTCCATAAGAATTTAGGGAGAGAGGGAGCTTCCCAATATGAAAGGCTTGCGCCATGTTATACTCTCCACACCCTTTATCTTCAATCTTCATCTTTCATTTGACTATTTTTTCAAGGGTGGTTGTATCAACATATTTGGAGGAATTGAATGAAGCAACTTTTTTATTGGTAGGTAGCTGTTGGGAGGGCTCTTCTCTTAGATTGTCACAGAATTGGAAAGGGTTGGAATCACCTGGGATGGTGATCTCAGCTCCATTGTTAAAAAAACTTTAGACATTGATGGTACTTGGATGGAACTGCCTTCATGGCATGGATCCATGGGCGTCCTAAGATCATGTTGTAAGGAAAGTCTAGATCCAAGACTTGCAGCAATGTGTTTTTAGTAACTAAACCAATTCTGATGGGCACTATGATGACTCCCTTGGAAGGACATTCAGTGTCATCATATGCATTTATTGTGATTCTCCTAGAGGGATCAATATCACTCTCATTGTAGCCAAGATCAAGAATGACCTTTAAAGTGCAGATGTTAAGTCCTGCTCCACCGTCTATCATGAATCGCTAGATTTTCGCATTATGGACAAAGACTTAGAGATGGAGAGGGTCATTAAGGCCAAGCTAGTCATGTGGAACATCATCTTTTGAAAAAGTGACATGATGGGAGGCAGAGAAGTGCCCCATCATGGCCTGAAACTAGTTAGTGTCAATGTCAGTCGAAACAGTGGACTCTTTCAAAGATTTGTCAAGGACTTCCTTGTGCTAGGGGGATGTGCACAATAGATCAAGGATTGATATCAAGGAAATGGTTTTACCAAGATAGTTGACAAGGTTGTAATATGAAGCTACCTTGGGTTTAGATGGTGTTCCAGGCATAGTAATCTTGGTACGATGGGTAGCGACTGTGCATTGAGGGTTACTATCCTAGAAGGTTAGAGTGCACAGATGTGAATTGGCCTCAGAGAAGCAATTTATGGTATATTCATGGCTGGTCCAAGTATAATTGACATTGTTCTTGGAATTGGAATTTTATGTAGAGGAATTTCCCTTTTCATGATCAACTAAAGGGTTTGTGAAAATATCATGGTCAGTATTGGAATATCCTTCCGTGGGTTCAACTTTAATCACACCCTAGTCAATGAGGTCTTGGACTTTATGTTTTAATTGATAGCAGGAGTTGGTTCTATGTCCTTTTGTCTGATGATAATCACAATATTTGTTGTCATCCCACCAAGGGGGTTTAACTACTAGGGGATCGTGGATCTCAGGTAATTGAATATAATTTGTTTGCAATAATTTTTGCAACACTAAGTGAAGGGGTTCACCCAATGGAGTGAACTGTCTTTGTGGTCCATCTTTTTTTCTCGGTGGTCGACACTGCCAATTTTTGTTTTGTGGTATCATTCATTGGTGGTTGAGGTTGTGTTGGAGCCAATTCTAGAGGCGGTGCTTGAGTCATTTTTTGCGTAAGTAGGTCCTTTGAGACTCACTTTCTATTATGTCGCATTGACTATCCATGCGTTGACAATGCCATCATTTGTGACATTTTCATTCTGAGACCAAAATTTTGGCTTGTCACTTGAAGTACTTGCATTCTGATTATCCTTGTTGATCTTTAGTATTCCTTTTTCAATAAGAGAATCTTCAATGTCAACTCCTTTTTTCATGAGCTTTTGAATGGTACTTGGGCATTATATTTTGAGCTCATACATCATTTCTGGTACCATATTTCAGATAAATAATCATGTTTGTTGTTATTCTAGTACATGAAAAGGGCATTGATTAACCAAACTCCTCCATCACAAAAGGAAGGTCATAAACAATTCTCCAACCTTTTGTTTGGTTGTGCATAAGTCAGTCAGCATAGCCTCACTTGATATGTTGTATGCAAAGTGAGAGATGAATTTTTTGGCTAATTCTTTCCAAGATCTAATATTTCTAGGTAATTTAGAGTACCAATCCATTGCTTGACCCACAAGGCTTCAAAGAAATATTTGCATGACGTACATGTCAACATTGTGAACCTCAATGCAAGAAGTATAAAATTACCGAATGTGATCGATTGGATTACCTTTTCTTTTGTAATTTTCAAATTTGGGTTCTTCAAAATTATTTAGGAAAGGAGGCATGTAAATGCTTGAATCAAATGGATTAGGACATAGGTCTCATTCTATATAAAGTGTCTTCTTGTCCTTGAATTGCAGATCATTTAGTTGTTTCTGCAAGCATTGGATTTGTTGAATCATGTTTGCATTCTGCAAAGACTTCACAGCTTTGCCACGTGTATTACAATGATGTGTCCTCTTATAAGTGATCAAATGTTGACTATATTCTGATTCCCAATCTGATTCTAACGATTCAGATGAGACATCGTGGATTGATGCCACATGTTGTCTGGCATGTTGTTGAGGATCTTCCACACATTGATGATTTATTGGTGGAAGATTATATTTTTGACCTTGTGTCACGTAGTAAGGTTGAGAAACTTGTTGTTGATATCAAGGTGCATATTGTTGTTATTGAGTTTCCACCACATGATGTTATTGTTTTGACACATTTTGTTGTTGTGAAACATATGGTTGTCACTATAAAATATATTTTTGTTGAACATGTTGTTGTCATTTTTGTTGAGCATACTATTGTTGTAGAGCATGTTTCTATTGCTATACATATTGTTGTTGGAGAGCATGTTGTTGTTTCTGTTGAGCATGTTGTTGTTGTTGTACATATTGTTGGATATGTTGTTGTTGTTGTTGTTGTGGTTGCACTTTTTGCACCTTTGGACCTTGCACATATTGTATGACAGGATGATATTATTGACCCATCTGCATTGTTGGTTGTTGCATGTTATGATCTTGTTGAAATCCAAGTGGTGCAAGTATACCATCAAGATTTGCAGTCTTACGTTTTGATGGTTGTGCTTGAGACATCACGTTGATTTGTGCTACAAATGGTTGCTACATTGTTTGTACTACATCCATAGGTGGCACTTGTTGAACTGCTTGGGCTTGTTGCACTTGTTGTGTTACATGTGCTTGTTGAGTCACCTTAGGTGGAATTGGTGTGATATCAACGAGGCTCTTCTTCTTTTGATCTTGCAATTGACTTGGTATAGTTGTAGTATTCATATGAGACACATCAAATGTGGGTACCCTTGGTGGTTCATTGAATGACCCTTTAGATGTTGTTGCATTTGAAGTACTACCTAGGAATATTGTATGTGTTACCAAAGAAGGACCACTTGGTTGTGTTTCTTCAAAAGGGGGTACATCTGGCATTCCCCAAGGAAATGCGAACATTTCATTTGATCCTTTGGGCAAGCGATTCTTAAAACCAATCTTCTGTGTTCTTTGAGGACCTTTCTTGGGGACCTTTGTAACATCCACCATCTAGGGAGGAGGGAGTGCTACCTCTTCAAATAAAGGATTATCCAATGGTATATATTGTTCCTTTGGAGGAATATTGATAGTTAAATCATTTCATTGTCATTTTTGTGTTGCCACCATAGTTGACTCATTGAAAGGTTGTTCTCTTTTTTCTCTATCCCAAACCACTAAGGCTTGGTTCTCTTCCAAAGTAGATGATGGGGGATTTTGATATTCCAAGAATAATTGAGGATTTGTCCTTCATATTACTTTGATATATTGTCTCAGATCTTGAGCCATGAGGTATGTTAATGTCTGCTGAATATTTTTGTTCTTAACGGCTTCGTCAATCTCCTCTTTAGGTAAATATTTGAAGGAAGCAAATGTTTCATGTGAGTCTCCAGAATCTGAAGAGGGACTTGAGGCATTTGAAGGATCTTGATTATATGGTGGTGGTGGAGGAGGTTGATAAGGTCCAAAATCTATGTTTTGCATAGGTTAATGTTGCAAATAATTGGGTTGGACTTGATTGATTTGAAAATTTTGTTGGTATTCCTCATTAGGTGTAGGGGGAACACTACCTTTTCCAGGTGGCATAGGTAAAAAAATTGATTCAAAGGATGGGGGATGTCCCCATTGAATAGTACCAAATTTTGGGGAAGTATTTGAAGGATATCCCATGTTGCATAGATCAATGCTTGGAGTAGGTCCTTGAGGAAATGTGACATGTCTTGGGTCATGAAATGTTTGATGCACTTCTTCTAATGGTTGCATGGTGATTAGGTTAGTTTTATTCTGATATGCAACACCTTGTCTTAGATCAAAAGGTAACTGTGAGTCTGGTTGTGATGTAAACATTGGTAGATAAGGGTCTTGTTGCCTTTTGGATGCTTGAGATATTGTGAAAACTAGCATGATTACTATATGCAAATGCAAGATTTTTTTTGGAATTTTTGGAATGCTAGTTTTGAAATGCAAGGAGCTTATGCAAATGCAACCTAAGGTTTATGAAACTATGTTTTTTTGGTTTTTTGGACTTTGACAATTGATCTTTTGAAAGGAGACAAACCTAAGAGCATAACCTCATGAGGTTGAATAAGAATTGTGACTTGAAAAAAAGGATTGAGGGACAAGGGACAAGTTTGATAAAAGGGCTTAGGTCAAATCTATCATGACATAGGTGGATTGTGACCAATTGATAAGGGTAGGGGGGTTTGAAAATTTTGGGACAAAAGGGACCAAGTCAAGATCTTGTTTTCAGTGCCATAAAGAAATGCTCTATGATTTGGATACTTTCTAGGATTGTTTGCAAAGTTTTTAAGGAGGATCTAAAATGAGCTATGTATGTAAAAGGACTATGATTAAGACTTATGCCAAAGGGACTATAATGAGGATTGCAATGAGATCTATAATGCAAGGTACTTTTTGAAATGCAAATGCAAGGAGATTATGTCATGAATTTTCAATATGAAGGCTATCAAGCATGCCAAGAGGTTCCAAGTGAAAAGTTCAAGGTTCCATATGTTTACTCAAAGACAAGGTTTGTTGTAACCATTTTCTTGTTCTTGAAGATTGACTTGGAAAAGTGTTCTTTAGGAGAGTGTTTTTAAGATGTTGTCATTTTTATTAAAGTTTGAACACCCACACAAGACACATAATTGAGAATGGTTATTGTAAAAATGAACAAACACACCACTTCCTAAGGATGGCAAGGACAATATTTGTTGAATCCCCTATTGATCCAAAGTTTAGCCATGCTTACTATTAGTGGAAAACCTAGAAGCTTGGAGGCACATGCTCCTCCTTACAGTGCACTCACTTCTCAGACACTCCAAGCTTCAAGTCCCAAGGGTCATCACTTCCCAAGGGATTGTTGTCATGACTAATAGCTGCGAAAGTGTGGGACATCTTAGTTGGTCTCTGACCTTCTGCATGAACAGTTAGAAGGTTTTTGGATACTATGAAATGGTTTTTAGTAAGGGCATCCATTCGGGTGGTTATACATGCAGCAGATTAGCTCCGTTATGGAGGCCACCCAGCCTACAAAAGTTATGTTCTATAGATTTTAACACGCCACAAGGGTACTGAGGGAAATCTTCTTCCTGGTATAAAAAATTCAACACCCATTCATTGTGATATTAATCATAATGACATATTTTTTATCCCAGTTTGAATGGGCTTGGCTTTATCCTGTTACCGGTTGAGCATCCACTCTCACTAGCTCTACTAAAGCACTTGGGAGGTAGCTACACTAAAGGACTTGCATGGATTTCTCTTACACCCAAGGTTCACGAAGGTGAGGGGAAATGATACATCCATAAATTTCCTTGGATTTATAAATTAAAATACACTTCAAGCACATGAATGAGATGGTTCATTTTAAAGCACCAAGCAGAAGTGTTTTCTAACTACCAAAAACACACATGAAAGTTTTAGAAAACACAAGGTCTTCTACAAATGACCTACATTGAAACCATTAGTATTTTTTAGGATTCAATCCTTATCCCATGATTGAAAACATGCTACACAAATAATTAGTAACACAAAAATCCAGTATACTAAGTGCAAAAATAGGTATAGGAATGCAGAAACTAAAAAATGTGCATGAAAAACATAAAGTTTACCACCTGCGCAGGAATAGGCTACCACCTGTGAAGAACCAGGGAACCACCTATGCAAAAATAGGCTACCACTTGCACATCTTCTGACCACCTGGGCAGAACCTACAACCAAGTGTGCAGCTACTAATTAGAGGCCTAAAAAGGGGTAATAACTTGCAAAATCAGAGGTTTTTTCCACATCTAAGCATGTAATACTATCAGAGACACAACTAGGGTTCATTATTTATGCCATTTAGGTTGATTTGAAAATATTGAAGTGAATTTGAAAGCCTAATTAGCTTTCATGTGCATCAAAATGGTTTAGGAACACCTTAAGGATGAAGTCTGCATTTGATCCTAAACTATTTCAAAGTTCATTTTAGGTACCCAAATCAGATGTGCATTTTCATTTTAGGTCCCTTGTCAAATTAAGAAACTT
>MU227459.1:1416676-1441962 GCA_018584345.1 Thuja plicata | reverse complement strand
AGGATAGAGAGGGCATCAAATAGGGGGAGCATCATCTTCCCAACAGGATGAGGATTAGGAGGACTGAGAGATTAGGGGTTGACTATAGGTTCTCTCTAGTAGAGGGACACTTGTGATAGACGTGTGATAGGTTATGAGCCTGTGGGCCTCAGTGTATACAGATACCTTGATTTTTGTACTCTGATACTATATATATATATATATATATGATATGCAGCTACTTTATGATGCACATGATGGATGCTTATGTATATGCTTTTACTTTCCTACTATATGATGATGTTTATATATTGCAATGTATGTCCTTTTTTACGCAATACTATATGTTATGGATGCAAGCATTACTTTTGTCTTTTTTCTATTTTGAAATGTATGAATGCAAAATGTAAATGTATATTTTGAATTGTTTGCTAATAATGAATGAATGAAAAATGCACATGTTTTTGGTATTTTTCCCTTTATTAATGCATGTATGCAGGATGCACCTATTTTTGATGTACTAGAGTACTAGACCAAGACGAGTGCAAGAAATGACTAAAGAATTGTTAGCAAAAAGCATAAATTCACCAAATTCACATCAGGTTCACCAAATGTAAGACCAGAAAAAGGCATGAATAGTATATCTAGGAAACCACAAAGCCCTAAATACATGAAAACCTATCTAATCTATCATGAAAACCATTTGAAATGAGAGTATAGCATAAAGCATGAAAACACTTAGAAATCCCTTCAAATGTAGTTCACGTGTCCTCCTTTCTTCTCCATGAGATGGATTATGTGTTTTTCTTTGACAATAACAAGATTTCACAAAGAACTTTGAAAGAACAAGTTGATAAGAGAATACTAGGAGATAGTGGTTCTTAAAATTTCAAGAGAGGAAAGCATCTCAATTTATAGAAAATGAGAAGAAATTAGGTGAAGATTGCATAGAATCAATGCATAATGAAGGGAAAGAAAGGTAATTTCTTGGAAGCATGATATGGGGGAAAATGAATGAAGGAGATATTGAAGATATTGAAGAAGCATCTTAATAGGGATGTGAATCCTCAATTAAGGGATATGGCAATTAGGTGAGATTAGGAGGATTTAATTCAATAAATCAATCAATATTCCCCACAAATCTAAATTAGTATTTATGAAATTATGAAATCCCATCAATTGGAATTAGGCAATTAATTAATTATAAATTAATTAATTGTGGAGACTTAGGAAAAAGGGAATAAATACAGTCAATTTATTTATTCAATTAGGACCTAGGGATAAACTATAGGTTATTCATCCCAAGAGGATAGATTAGTGAATTATTGACCAAATTGAAGGCATTAATGCACAATTGGTTTGATTTTGATAATATTGATAAGGACTAGGATCAATTCTGATGATTCTAGAATAGTTTAGGAAATCACGAGGCATTGATGAACTTTGACAATGCACTCGTGATAATGATTGGAAATGACATTATGGCGTTAATGAACTTGGATGACGCTAGAGGATAAATAAAGATAGGGAGACATTGATGAACTTGGGCAATGCTCCTGAAATGTGAAAATGACAGCGAGTCATTGATGAACTTTGACAATTCTCTCAAAATGATGATTGATGATGAAATAGCATCGATGAACTTTGACAATTCTATTGGAGGAATTAAATGATAATAAGGCATCGATGAACTTTGACAATGCCAGAGGATTGATTGAAAGAAATTGATAATACATTGATATGAGTTTGGAATGATCTTGGATTGATTTAGGAAGATGATCAATTTGGTCAAAATGAGATAAATGTTAGTAATTTATGACATGGAAGAATGACACAATATTAGTGAATGATAAAGATCAAACACACAATATAGAAGACAAGTTAAAAAGGGGGCATAGGCAATGAACCATTTTTAGGTGTCTACAATTTCAAGAGAATGTTTTAAGTTGTATGATAGAGTTTCTAGGCTATTGTAATGAATTTAATATTCTCTTTCATATAATTTTTTAGGCTAATTTTTAGCCCTAACCCTAAATAATTTGAAGCTTGTTTCAGTCCTTGGATTTTAGAAGGACTTCCAAGATCATTTAGTAGAGGCTGGAAATTTTTGGCAAATAGCATAAGGCATAAACCTTTTACTATTTTCCAGTGAGTGTAAGAGATGTATATCTAGAGAGTATTATGATAGAAGAATAAAGTTGCAAGTCTTTTGTATTTATTGAATTGGTATATGATTTTAAACATTTTGGAATTGAAACTAGTTTCTTTGTACTTAATACAAAATTTCTGATTCAAGTCTATCCTTCTTGCTTGCCTCCTGAGTTTTGAATCTTCTGGTTCACTCCATAAGATTTCTTTATGTATATGTTTTAGTCCATAGTTTTGATCAAGGATAAAATTAAAATATTCTTTGGATATGACATAGACTCTCTTGGTTTGTCTATATAAGGATTATTAAGAAGTGTATGGTCTGAAGTTATCTGTATTTATGATTTTGAGTCCTTGATAATAGTTAGTTTCTCTGTCCTGTATCTGAACTAGAATCATCGTCCAATGGATAAAAAATTGATCACTAATTAGTATCTTATACTTTGATACATATTTTAATAGGTTTTTCTATACTCTACCCTGTCAAAAACATCAAAACCATTCTAGTCCTTTTAAGTTTTGTGGTTGTTGGTTGTAGTCCTACATGGTAGAGAAGATTCACTGAGTGAGTGGTTATCATTTCATACTTTCTTTCCATTAATCTGTTGTAATCATCCAAAGTTATAATGAGTTGTGAAATTCAAATATTTGTCTAGATTAGGTGCACCTTGCCTTGGTTTTGTAGAGCCAAAAGAGTAGAGGATGGTCTTGACCTACAGTTGGTCCAGTTACCTTGCAGAACTCTCATACTTGTAATTAACCATTCCTAATATTAGTCTCAAGGTATATTGGTTTCTTCTATAGCATAAAATATTTTAAACACCAAAAAAATGGCAACTCTATTAGGGAGATAACTTTTAAAAGAACATAGTTATTCTTGTTTGGGCATATTACAGTATTCTTATTAGGTTGTGTTTTATTTTCCCAACTTGTTTTGGGTGGCGACTTGAAGAGATATCTTCAAACAGTGTTGAGTAATATTTATTGTGTTATACACATTATTTTAATATGAATACCAGATATAGAGTAAAAGCACATCCTGAAGTTGAGTTGGAAGTTGGACTTCCAACTACTTCTAGGACTAGACAGTCTTGGAGAGAAAAGAAGAACAAAGATAATCCATATATTCTATCCCAAAGAAGACAAGATAAGAACACTAAAAGAGAAGATTCAATCCAATACAGTCATGAAGGAAATACATCAAAATATGAAGAGGCTCTAGACTTAGAATTGGATACATATGGAGATAATAGTTCTCATAGTGAAAAAGAGGAGGAGGAGTTTGATACCACTACCTCAGATTCTAAAGATTCCTTTGAAGATGAAGATGAATATAATAGATTTCTCCAAGATCGGTGGGTTATTAGAAGACAGAGAGAAAGAGATGAAAAAGAAGAAAAAATAAAAGCAATGGCTGAAATAGAAAGAAATAAAACATGCTTAAAAAACTAAGAAAGATGAAGAGAAACCCGTAACTCACCAAAGTATTGATGCTCAAAGTTCTAAATATAAAGGAAAGAAGAAGGTCACATGGAGTGAAAAAGATGAACCCAAGAATCACAAAGTTCCAATAGATCAAATATCCAAATTGGATATTGACTTTGAGAGATCCAAAAGGGAGAAGGAAACCATGGCCAAAATGTTGGAGAAAGCATAAGCAGATGCTGCTACTTTAGAGATGAATAAGAAGATTGATTTCCTCATGCAATATTCTGGGCTTTCCCATGCCGGTGCTGAAAATTCTATCACATCAAATACCAAAGCTTCTACTTTCCAAGATGATGATAGATTCCAAAGGAGACCACTTCATGTAGAAAGGTACAAGAAATTTTATTTCATTGGTATTCCTAGTTATCCCAATGCAGTCCCAAATGAGATTGGGGATAGACTTCCCAAATTTTCTAGAAATAATGTTATTACTTGTGAGGTACATTTAAGAAAAAAAATTGATATCATGAATGAACTTAACATCAATCATGAAGATGTCTTGATGATAATTTTTGTTCAATCTCTAGTTGAAGATGGTAGGGAATGGTTTAGAGGTCTATCTCATGGTTCTATGGGGTCTATGGATGAATTGATAGATTTCTTTTAGGATCAATATGGTCATAAGAAAAATGAGGGATTCTTGTTGAATGAATTTGACAATATAAAAAAAATTCAAATGAGGAAGTTGCTGAATTCAATACAAGATTCCAAAGAGCTATGCATAGGATTTTTTAGAAAATGAGGCTTGATGAAAAGGTATGTCTTGCTACATATGTAAATTGTTTTGATTCTAAAATGGGATATTCTCTTTGATACAAGAATCCAAGAAGCCTTACTGAAGCTTATAAGAAAGAAGTTAATATAGAAATAAATAGGACAGTATTAGGGCAAATGGGTAGAAGGGATGATGGGTGGATTAATAGGAGCAATCAAAAGGAACCAGAACATAAAGATTATAAATCTCCACATACTAGTAGGTCATCCTCTAATAATTCCAACAATAGACTAGAATGTACGATTACTCTTATGGCACTCAATTCAAGGATGGGAAACCTATTGTCTAACAAAGAAAGGAAAACCTTGATGATAGGATACCTAATCCTTTACATAAAAATTATGTCAATATGTGCAATGATGATTATTGGTGTGAAGCTTGTGAAAACCCACATAATCCTGATTTTTGTGTTGTTTCTCTAGATATATATATGCAAATGAGGAACAAGGAAATGAGGAAGGTGATTTGTGTGATAAGAGTGGTTGTGCTATGAATTATTCTCATTCATGTCCTAATGTGGTTTGTGATAATGAAATTGAGAACCATGATATGTATGGTTCAAAAAGTAGAGAAAAAGTATATCATCAATAAGTTTTGTCTGGTAGTGAAGAAGAAAAGGTTGATAATATAAGATGTTATGCTAAAAATAGTGATGAGTATACAATAGTAAGAAGACCCTCTGATGAGGAGAGAGAAAGAATTACAGCTGACCTGGTTACTAAAGCAAGAAGTAATTATAACTTGATAAATAGAGTAGTTGGTGATGCAGGTAGCCAACCAACTGGCATTTTTATCAAAGAAAACAAAGTAGATGCCAAGAAGACACAGAAGAAGGAAACATTTGTTGATAATGTAAGTAAGGTTAAAGTTAAAAGTGTAAACAAATCAAGTGGTCCAAACATTATATCTGAGGTAAAGGTTAAAAAACCATAAATAATTTGTTCTCCTAAAATGGAAAATAAGAAGTCAAAGGAGAAAGAGACAACCTTGACCATTCAGGTTGAGAATGGCCATCTTAGTCTTGAAAAGAAAGAAACCTCTGATAAAAAATATACCCCTATTGATATGGGGTAAGTATTGTCACAAATGACTATTAAATTTCCATTTTTATAAATAATGAGAATTAAGGAGCATAGAGAGAAGGTCCTCGCAATGCTAGACGGTGTTTCTTCAATGAGATTCCAAAAACCAGAAGGTGTTGAAAAGATGAAAAATGTACAAGATAAGTTAGACAGCAAGGGAAAAGAGTCTAAAGGAATGATTTCAAAAATCTCTCAAATTTATTTGAGTACAAATCATGTAAACAATTCCTCAGGAGTTGTTGATCCCTATTTCTTAACTTTGGTTATTAATAGTAAAATGCTTAAAAATTGATTGATAGACTCTAGAGCATCTAACATTGTTATGCCTGCAGAAATAATGAATTCAATGGGATTACAAGTTGACACTCCTCATGGAAGATGTTAGGGAATGGATTCTAGAGAAATCCATGTCATTGGTACTAATAAGGCTTTGCCTTATAGGTTAGTAATATGCCCTGAAAAAATGCTAACAATGAGTGTCTTGGTTGTTGATATTCCACCTCATTATGGCATGTTTCTATCAAGAAAATGGAGTGTTTCAATGGGTGGAAGTATCCAATGTGATTTTATTTTTCTACTTTTAATATTTCTGGTGATAATGTCAAGGTGTCCCAGGAAAGTAGGACTCCTCATATGATTGAAGTCAATGAAGATACTGACATGAATTGTTTTGTTGTTACTGATATTGGATATTTTGAAGTTCAAGATAATAGGTCTAGAGAAGGAACTTAGCCTATGTTTTTATTTAATGATAAGAACAATTTTGTGGACCAGTGTGATTTTTGGACCATTTACTTTTATAGAGAAAGTTCTAATGAATGAACTAGTGCAAGAATCCTACTGATAACTCCTAGTGGTAAGATCTATAAGTTTTCTTTTACATTATTGTTTACATGCACGAATAATTTTGTAGAGTACGAGGATTTGTTAATAGGTCTAAGAATAGCCTCAAAACATGGAATAAGAAGTCTCAGGATAATTGGAGACTCAAAATTGATTATAACTTAGATTAGGTCCAAATATGTTTCAAAGAATCAGAGACTTAAGAAGTATAGGAATGTTGTTTGAGATGAACTGGAAAACTTTAATGCATTTGGTATTGATTGGGTAGATAGATGTCAAAACAAAATGGTAGAATTATTAGCTAAAATTTCTTTAAGACCTGAAGATATTACATTTTCAGGAATTTCTAAAATAGAAATTCAAGCTAGACCTTCAATACTAGACAATGTTGAGAATTGGCAAGTCTTTGAAGATGACTTTAATATTCTGAGATTTTTGAATTGTGAAGCAAACTTTTTAAAAAAAGAAATGGGTTTTAGTGGATGCGTTGAAACCTTGGATAATGAGGATACCATTTTTGGTAAAGATGTTCTTCAATTGAAATCAAACAGAGTTCCCAAAGGGATAGTTATTATTGAGAAGGACTTTGATAATAAAGACAAGTCTTTTTGTTCAAATAAGGTAAGAAAACTTGAAGATTTGGAAGAAGTAAACATAGGAACAATAGAGATCCCTAGGAATGTGTATATTGGTAAAAGGTTGTCTCCTAAAATAAATAATTTATTAGTTGATCTTCTCAAAAAGTATAGGCATGTTTTTGCATGGTCCTATGATGATTTCAAGGCCTATAGAGAAGATTTGTTTCAAGGAGGGCACTAAACCTTTTAGACAAAAATTGAGACCTGTTAATCCTACCCTAGCACCCAAGATGTAGGAAGAATTTAAAAACATGAAAGATGTAGGGATTATTAAAACCATCATACATTCTACATGGGTATCTGATTTGGTACCAGGAAGAAAGAAAAATGGAGATATTAGACTTTGTGTAGATTTTATAAATCTGAATGTCAGTTCATTGAAGGATAATTATGGTTTGCCAAATATGGAAGCCATGTTACAAAGAGTTACTAGGTCTGAATTAATGTCTATGATGGATGGATTCTCAGGATATAATCAATTCATGGTTAAGGAGTCTGAACAATTCAAGACTGCATTCACCACACCATGGGGTACTTATTTCTATGTGAGAATTCCTTTTGGCTTAACAATCGCTGGGGAAAATTTTTAGAGGGCCATGGATGAGGCATTTGCAGATTTCATAAATAAATTTTTAGTTATTTATCAAGATTATTTAACAACTTATTCAAAAAAATAAGATCAACATTGTGATCATCTTGAGAACATTTTTGTTAGAGATTTGGAATACAGAGTTTCTTTATACCCAAAGAAGTGTGCTTTTGGAGTCACAAAGGGAAAGCTCCTAGGACATATTGTATCTAAAGATGGAGTAAGAACTGACCCTAAAAGGGTTGCTTCTATACTTAAAATCCCCCAGGAAAATAATGTCAAGGGCATTCAATCCTTCTTTGGACAAGTGAACTTTCTAAGGAGATTTGTTACAAATTTTGCAGAAGTTAGTCTCCCTATTTCAAAGATGATGAATAAAAGAGCCAAGGTGTAATAAGTGAAGAATCATCTAAATAATTCATAGGTATTAAACAAGCTATTAAAGATGTTCATGTTTTAAGAACACCTAATTATGACAAGCCTTTGCAGATTTTCTCCTTTGGTTCATATAATATTGTTGATGCAGTATTATTATAGAATAATTTAGAGGGCTTTGAACATCCCATTTCTTTTTTTAGTAATTATTTACAAGTAGCAGAATTAAAGTATGATATTATGGAAAAACAAGCATATTCTCTAGTTAAAGTTGTCAAAGATTTTAGATGCTATTTTGTAGGAGAAACTATTGTTGCTTATGTACCAAGTGTTGTTGTGAAAGACATTTTGGTTCAACGAGAAGTTTCAGGAAGGAGGTGTAGATGGATAAACAAAATCCAAGACTTTGATATTGACATTCAAATCACAAAATTGGTTAGAGGCATAGGAATTTCAAAATTAATGGCTCAAAGTAATTTAGATGCAAATCAAGTAAATATTTTAGAAGAAGAGAAAAGGCCTTATATTTGTGATATGGATTATTGTGAATGGTATAAAGACATCATTGGATATTTACAAAAAAAAATATTACCTCTTGAAATGGTTGAAAATAGAAAGAGAATAGTCAAGTTGCATTCCATTAAGTATGCAATCATACAAGGTCAGTTATGGTGGAGGAGCAATGAAGGAGTGTTGCTCAAGTGTGTAGACTATGATAAATCCAAGAACTTGTTGGAACAAATGCATAATGGTGCCTGTGGAGGCCATTATATGGATAAGACTACTGCACATAAGATTATGAGGTATCATTTTTGGTGGCCTACTATCTTCAACGATGCCCATAGCTATGTCAAGAAATGTGATGATTGCAAGTGATTTGCAGATAAGCTTAAGTTTAGTGGGAATTTACCTTTGATGCCTATTGTAGTTGATGCACCTTTTCAAAAGTGGGGAATGGATTTTATTAGAGAGATTCCAAACAAATCTAGTGGAGGTCATTCATGGATTTTGGTATCAACTAATTACTTTACTAAGTGGGTTGAAGCAATTCCCACCAAAAGGCTACTATTAAAGTTATTATTGATTTTATATTACAAAATATTCTCACTAGGTTTGGTTGTCCTAAAACTATTGTGGTAGATAATGCTATCTGTGTCAAATCTACAGAGTTTAGTGACTTCTTCCAATAGTATGGAGTCCAAATTTCTTACTCTTCCCCATATCACCCATAGGGAAATGGACAAGTTGAGTCCAATAATAAAAGCCTTATCAATATTTTAAAAAGAATATTGGATAAGAACAAAAGGGATTGGGATTCAAAGTTGCAACATGCCTTGTCAGCTAATAGAGTAACTAAGAAGAAGGCCATTGGTTGTGCACCCTTGGATTTAGTTTATGGCATACATGTTAGGTTTCCACATAATAATATATTGTAAATATACAAGTTTATCCAGAAATATGATGATGAATTAGATGATGAAATAAAGATCACAATAGATGATTTGATATAGTTGGATGAATCAAGAAGGGAGGCACATGACAAAAATGTTAGGTTGCGGCTTCAATATAAGGATCTGTATGACGAAAGAATTCTTGTAAGAATTTTTTAATCTCATGATTTGGTCTTAATGTGGAATGCCAGATTGGAAGATAAAGGAAAACATGGGAAGGTTGATCCTATCTAGTTAGCGCCATATATCATTGACATTAAATGGGGTTATGATTCTTATATCTTAAAGGATTTAACTAGAAATTTTCTGGAATTGCCTGTTCATGGACAATTCTTGAAGTTCTTTTTCTCTTGAAGTTGTTTTTTGAATCCAGGAAAAGTTGTATGTAAATAAGTTTTTTGTACATATTCCTTGTTTTTGTCTGTTGTAGGTTAGTTTATTTTCCTGTAGGTGGTCTTCTCAACTCAGAGTTCTAGAATCTTGTCATGCCTACAAGAGACATGCATCCCCAATTAGATCCACTATTAGCACTATTCAAAAAATTTCATCATTCTAAGGTATTATTTCTAGTTTCTGTAAATTATTTTAGGTTTTTGGCCTAAAGCCCTAAGTTATTCACAAAAATATTGCTAAAACCCTAAACTTTCTTTGCAGATTCTATTTTGAAGTTACTTTTTCTAAATTAAGTTGCTTACATCATCTCTTCTAAGTTGTTTTCAAGTGGGGCCATTTTATCACTTAAAACCCTTAGGTTTCATGTTTCCTAAGTCGAACGGGGTTCACTTTAATATTTACCTATTTCCTAAGTCTTCATCCATGAAAAATGTTACCCTTTATATCTATCATGAAACTCAATTTTAATCTAATGGTCATCTTAATGACGTAAAGAAAAGATGCAGTCGATCTATCCTTCAATCCATTAAGCTTGAATGACACATGGCACATGGCGGGACCAGGTCTACATAAAGGTGAAGGGTTAAAGATAGGTCAAATTAAAAGAAGATATAATGGTAGGCGTAAATCATTGATGGTAAAGTATGCAAGATCTAATGATTAAGGCATTACGCTATGCGGCCACATGTCAAGCTTGATTAGTGGGACCTGTTGGTTGTATTTCAAGTTCTAAAGCTTGCTAGAATAATTTTTGAGTTCTCAGTAAAGTTTCCTACATAATTGTCAAGATTATATTCAAAGCTATCAAATCCTTCTAAAATGTAATGGTCTTCAAGTATAAAACTATAAAAGAGTGTAAAACCCTAATTCCTATGTCAGGTTTTTATGCATATCCAAGGAAAAACCCTAGTTCTTCAAAATTATATATATTTCACAGTTAATCTTTCAAAAAAACCAAGTCACTTAAGTCATGTGCTTATTTCATATTTTACATCTAAGTCACGATGTCTCTTTATAACTTAAGAATATTCCATTTCTCTTCGAGACTTAGAGAAATGCTTTAGTCGTGTTATCTCTATAAGAAAATAATATGCTTCCAGTGCTAATAAGATTTCATGCGGGCCATTGATGAAGATCATGATCTTGTGGTGTGCAGAAAGTCTCTTTGAAAACCCAGAATTAGAAATATCCTTTGGCGACTTTGAGTTCATTCAGTCACACAGTCTTGAAAGCTGATTAGAGTCAGAAGTTGAGTTAAATATGGTTAGAAGTTCCATGCAGTTGTGTAATCATGAAGAGAAATAAGAGTTAAGTCAAAATATATGAGATTCAGTGATAACCGTTGATCTGAGAGATAATCTTGCGGTGGTTGTGAAGTCTTGAAGTAAACTCTTCAGTTAAAGAATCTTAAAGCGACATTAATTTCACACAGTCACAGTGTCTCACAAATAAACCAAGGTCAAGAGTTGAGTTAAAAGCCTTTAGTCATTGATCTCTTTTGAAAGCAAGGGTTAAGTTAAAGGCTAAGAGATAAAGTGACTACCGTCATATGTGAATTTGATCTTGTGGCTAGCGTGAAGTCGCGAGATGAAGTTCCAGATTGATAAAAGATTAAGAGATATCCCAACTACCATTAGATTAAAAAAAGATCTAATGGATAGCGCTCAATCTTGAAAGAAACCCTGAGTCAGTGATTTCTTAAAGTGACAACAAGATTCAGTGAGTCATGAAGTCTCGATAAGAACTACGGTTGCATAAGAGTTTGAGTAAAGCATAAGAAGAGTTTGCAGCAAGAAGATCTAAGCCATGAAATAGAAAAGATCTAATGGATAGTGTGAAGTATATTTTGAAAGTCAAATAGTCAAAGAAAGATCAGAAATTTAGTAATGATGATTCAGATTTGAACACACGTCTAAATCTTTCAGAGATCTGAGTTAGTCATGAAGTGTCAAATCAAACCAAAGGTTAAGAAATTATTTTTGCGACTTGGAGATAGCTTAAGTCATGAAGTCTCAGAGTAAACTACAGTTAAGAGAAAAGATAATGATATTACATGCAGACCATTAGATTAAAATTTTATCAAAGGGTAGTCACAAAATCTCAGATAGGAAAGAGAAAGTACAAAAAGCAAACGAGATTACATGTGGACCGTCCGATTGAAGGAAGATCTTGCGATGGCCGCGTAATCTTGAAAGGAACTTAGAGTTAGCGAAATCCTAAAGTGACTTTGATTTTTCATAGTCGTATAGTCTCTAAAAGGAACTCAAGGTTTTAAAAAAAATTATTATAAGCCTTAGTCATGGAGTCTCGAAAGGAACATGAGTTAAGTAATTTCTTTCAGTGATTAAGAGATGAGCGTTGATCAATATATTGATTGTGTGGTGATTGTTAAGTCTTAGAAGAGAACCAGAGTTAAAGATAACTCTCTGTGATAAAGAGACCATACAGTCCCTCAGTTGCTGAAGTTAACCAGAGTAAGAGTGAGGTAAGATATAAGGTTTTCTCTTGTGCCATGTTGTACTGTTGTCCACCAATCAGAATGGAGAGATTATGATAGCATGTTTAAAGAGTTGCTGAGCTATGATAAACGAGCCAATCATATCAGATCTTGATCTAATTTTGAATATAATAAGGTTTTAATTGAAAAGAAATAATTCAAAATAATTGACCTGTCAGTTTCAAATGCCATGACTAGAATGGAAAATTGATATCACAACATGTATAAGTAATGACAGAAGTGACTGAATTGAAAATCCATGATTTTGAATCAAGGTTTGTGCATTGATTTATTTGATTAAGTAGGTGTTACTATTGATCATTTCATTTTCACCGAGAGATTTAGTTATTAGAGCGATATTTGCATAAGTGATAAGAGTTTCAAATAGAACAAGCTATATAGACATATAGAGTAAAGAAGGAATATTTGATCAGTTGCAATCCATACCAGACAACATGAGAAGAGCAGTGAGTGTTTCCTCTACAAGCGGGAAGAGAAGATATTATGATGACTCAAAGGAAAGAGGAATTACTCAGAGGAGTTCATACAACTTCTTCCAGGCTCCAATCAAGGAAAAAAGGTAAATGACGAGTACCTTGGTGAAAATTATTCTTATATTAGGATGTTAAGACTCCAGACTATTTAGGTTATCATTTTTTTAACTATTTCCATAAGAATAGTGAGGCTCCTATGACTATATCAAACCCTTGGATGTGTGGATTAGAAAAAATAGTAGCCCTTGATGTATTTGTTGACGTTGATTTGATATTGGAACTAGCCAGTAGGTATGAAACCATTTCAAAGATGACCAAGAAATATAATGGCACTATTCTAGTAACCCTTGATAGGGCGTCATTCATGAAATATTTTGATATGTATAAACCCTGTTCAATAGAAATCAATTTGAAATCCCTAGCTGCTAGATATACTAAGGAGGTTGGTATTGTAGCTAAATTGATTCAGGCCCATGTGCCAAAGGGAACCAAGAACTATATTTCCCCCATTCCTAGTGATAATGCATCATATTTTTACAAAGACCTATAATTCTACATGAAATACATTTCATATGCCCTATGTAGATTCTTAAGTGTGTATAGTGGAAGAGAGAGAGAGTATCATCTGATATGCTGATGATAATTATAGATTTGGAAAGTCCCTATGTTAGTACTGACTATGATTACATTTAGTATGTAATTGATAAAATGCACTAGGGATTTGTGGATATCCAGATCAAGGTGGAGGCCCTAAATTATTTAAATATTCATTGCTCACGCATTTGATTAAGTTCTACAATTTTAATATCATGGACCAACCCAATCTGCAACTTAGAAGATTTTATCATGGTCAGTCCAACCCTATACAACTTTGGTTAAGGGTATGGAACTACACTTCCAGAGAGAATTTGTTCTGTGCATTTGAGAAATGGGTAGTATACCCCTTATTAAGAAACTTAGGAGTCAACGTGACTAGGCTTCCAGCCAAGGTGTTACAACTTTTTAGACCCTGCAAGTTTGTGGATAAATGGAATGGAGACCATAAGTGGGGTGATTTCTATTATCATTAGAATTTTACCTTGATCAGAGTATATGGTTTCTCTCAACCACCACACATTTTCCCTTATAGAGTACCATCCATAATTTCTATCAGGGACTTCCTATAGAAACTCATGTTGATAGGTTGGCAGCATTTGGCTCCACATAGGAAATGAACCTTAACACCAAGGCAGTTTATTGCCTCTAAGTTTACAATAGGGAAGAGGGCTTATGATGTTGTAAATGGATGGTTGAGACATTACATGATGAATGTTTCCTTGTATAGATATATTGATACAGAGGGGTTCATAAAAAGTGCTAAGAAACTTTTGACACCCACCATTCCAATAAAAAATAACATCAGCCAGGCGAGGAGGAGGGCTTAATGATCAGAAACATCCTTGAAGAGGATGAAATTTCAGCAAGGTCAACAAAGTTTCAAGACTTGATGGATTTGGAGTAGCAGCTCAAAAAGAAAGGGATCCAATGTGGAGGATATTTCCCTAGATTACCTTATCTATAGAGATTAGATAAGATGACTGAATCATATGGAACACATTGCAATCAACTAGAGGAACAAATTGAAGATAAGGACAGAGGTCCAAATAATTAGTCATCATCAGAGTATAGTAGCAGCTACTCTATACACATCCCACCACCTATAGACCAGCCACCTCAAAATGAGAACATAATTGAATTGACATAGGGACATGAAGTTGAGGTAGTTGTTGAACCTCCACATAAAAAGAAAAAGGTGCAAGCAGGGGAGCCTTCTTTTGTCAAGACATTGAAGAATAAATAGGACAACGTGAGTGCCCTATTCATAGGGACAAAATTCTATGACCACTAATTAAGGAAAGTCATAAGAGAGAGAAAGAAGAAAAAGGAAGACACTGATGAAAATGTGGAGATGCCTCTCATATTATGCCAGGATGAAACATAGTTACAACAAGAGGAATTATTAAAGGATGATGAATTCAAAAAGAGAAAATAATTCAAAGACTTCCTAATATGGGCCAAACAATTGCTAGTGGGAGCACAGTTGAAATTAGATGGACGAGAATCCATAGAAAGTGAAGAATTATAGGCTCTCCAAGAATATGACCCAGAGTCTGAAAATATGACCCTTGATGAGGCTAGATAGCTAGTGAAATCAAATGGCATGCTCTTTTTAAAGGGATGGGACCTGGGTTCATCCTTCATTATTGATCAAATCAGAAGGTAGCCAGACATAAAGTTCTCAATAGAGACACAAGTAGGGGAAATGATAAAAGGATGTGGCTATAATACTCAATCTCAAGCCCTATCTATTTGGGCTCTAGCTCCAAAGAATCAAAAGCCATCATTAATAAATGTGCAAGAAAATATGGAAGGAGATAAGATAATCTGGTCTATGCATAATATAGGATACCTAGAGATTTCTCAGGCTTTAACCTACTTTTCTCATCTGAATGAGGCAAAGGCTATTCAAATGTCCAACAAGTACCAGAAATTATTTGATGAAACAAGCCTCATAGAAAAGGATAGAGAGTTGGGTTTAATAATGATTAGTTCTATGGAGAAGATAATTGCAGATTTAACTCAGAAGCTGCAAGAGATCCCAAAGGTAGTTCATGTTGATCCTAAACAAGCAGAGGATGCTCTTGTGTAGGAAAAGGATATAAGGGATGCACAAATGGAAACATAGAAAAATAATGCAGAGAAGAAAAGTGTGGCTTTAGAAGCCTTTCTTAATATCCTGCAACATAGAATTAACATCTTAAAGGATAAGATTGATTGAGTGCATGGGGCCTATAGTAAGTTGCCTGGCCTACAAGTTGAGCTAACAAGTTTTGTGTCAATTTTGAACCCCTATTTTGGGACTTGGTCAGTGAGGACCAATTTGTTTGAAAGGTTAGCATCCTTGCATCCACATAGGGAAGATTTACTAGAGATTTTCACTCAAGTTGGAGATGAAATTGATCAGATTGGGGTGACCTTGTCCTTTTTCAAAGGAAAGGAAAATAAGATAGAGACTAGGATAAATATGTTTGGGTCAGATTTTAATAAATTTATCCCTTCAATCAGGTCAGAGGACAATAAAAAAAAAGTAGTAGAGATTATGAGGAATGAATTTGATTCCATATTTCCTAGTAAAGAAGCATTTATTTTTGACTCAAAGGAATTAGATTTGGAGAGGTTTAATAAAACCTTGGATGAGGCATTTAAGGCTGAGATATATTTTAATAAATTTATAATAGATTTCAAGAGAATAATAGATGCTAGATGGGAGAGAAAGAAGGCATAAATTGAAAGTAGTCAAAGCTTTTATCAGCCAACAAAGGAAGATGTAGCAGCATGGGATGTTATGATAAAATCCAAGAAAAAGAATCCTTCCATGACTGACCTTGACATCATGGATGAAGAATAGAATGACACCTGGCACTTGAACTTTGAGCACATGGAGGTTAGTCATCTAAAAGATAAGTGTATGTTAGCCTGTAATGGTGGTCACTTAATCTCATAACAACTATTGGAGTCTATCCAGAATATATTCAGACAAAGGTGCCAGCTAGCAGAAGATTTCAAAGATTTAATTTGGTTGTATTCCTATTTTGTCCTTCCATCACTTGGTGTCTTCTTGTCTTTTTTCTTCTTCTATGTTTTTAGGGTTAGGTCTTAAACCATCTGAAGCTTGTTGCATCCTTAATTTTAAAGGATTCCAAGATGGTTTAGACTATATATATAGAATTTGTATCATTTTGTAAGGAGGATGGTGATGAGATGAGAAGTGAAATATAATTGCAAGCCAAACTACTTAATTGTTTGAGTTTTGTGCATATTGTCTCTTGAATGTATTTGAAGCACTAAACATATTAATAAAATACATTGGAGTTTTTGTCCTATATCTTGTGTTTATCTCTTTACATTTCTATTCTAGCTCTTGTATGTTTAAATTGTAAGGCAGTTTAGATATTCCAATTACAGGGTGAATGTGCAATTGTTTGTGAGTTCTTTCATGGAAGGAGTAATTCTCACAAATGATCCTAGAGAGATAAGAATTGGTATTAGGATCTGATAAAAAGGGTATTGGAGTGAAAGGTAGTCTGTAAGGCATTCTACTCAAATTGCATATATTTACATTAATTAGTTATTGTGGATTCACATTTGATATTGAATCTTTGACTAAGGATTAGGCACTCATTAGGGTTTGGAAAAATAGTTAATCATCATCCAATATTCAAAAAAATCAAACATTTATATTTCAGTGATAAATACATATAATTTTAAGTAGTTGTATCAGAGAATACAATTCACTTTTCTGATTCCTTCAAAAGAGAATCACTAGGTTAACCCTCCTAAGTTAAGATAACTACAAAAGGAACAAGGATTAGAATCCTTATCGCATTACTATTTTCTATTGTTAAGATAATGGTTTGGCTTATTAAGCGCTGTATCAGATTAATTATAGTCATTGGCATAGTTTTCTATCCATTGATAGAGTAAAAGGCAATTAGTAATTTATTAAGATACCTAATCCACTATACTAGATACTGAAAGTAAGTAATCATTCAAAGGTACACCTATCTGAGCCTATGGATTTCAAAGTCAAAGGAGGAAATAGTCCTCAACAATTAGGATTTCTCTTGCATAGAGTTAAATTAGAAATATAAAGAGCAAGAATTTACACTAATTTAAGTTCTTGCAAGAAAAATCCCTAACAAATTGGCTACTTTGCTGGGGAATTCAAAATTAAAATCTTGAAAGAACCTTTTAAGGAATCTTTGGTGTTTTAAAAGTTAAATCATGTTTACATTTGAGTTTTCCTATTTAAGTCATTCTTACATTATTCATATTTCCCAAACTTGTGGTGGGTGGTGACTCTAAAAGAAAATCTTTGTAATCAGTGCTAAAGTAAATCTCAAATATATCCTTTCAATATGAATACTAGGTCAAGAATGAGAGATAATATAGAAGATGAGTTGGATAGTGGGATCCCAACTACTTCTAGGACCAAAATGTCTTGTAGAGAGAAGAATAACCAAGCCAACATAGAAGACTCTTCTCCAAGAAATGAAGAAAACAACACTAGAATAAAATATAAAAACCAATCCAGTCATGAGAGGAACACCTCAGAGTATGAAGAAGCCCCTGAACCTGGATTAGAAACATATGGAATTACTACTACTTGTAGTGAGAGAGAAGGAATAGACACTATTATCTTCGACTCTGAAGTTCCTTCTAATGAGATTGCTGAAGAGGAAAGAATCCTCATGAGGCAGTTGACCGTTATTCAACAAAAGAAGAGAGGAAAAGATCTTAAAAAGAAAAAACATGATCAAAGGGATGTTGATAAGTTTAGAATAATATCTTTAAGACATTAAGTAGCGAACAATGTTGAGAGGTCTCGTAGAGACCAAGAGACTCCAAACACTCACAAAGGTTTTGGTCCTCAAGCCTTAAGAGATAAAAGTAAAAAGAAAGTTAGTGAAAAATGAAGTTGAGGAACCAAAAAATGATAAAGTCCTAACTAAACAAAATTTCTAAGCTAGACATTGATCTTGAAAGATCAAGAAGGGAGAAAGAAACTATGGAAAAGATGCTGGAAAAGGCAAAAGTTGAAGCTGCCACTTTGGAGATGAAGAAAAAGATTGACTTTTTACAATCTTCTAAATATTCTTATGCTGGTGTTGAAAATAATACATCTTCAAAATCCAAGACTGCTTCTTTCTAGGATGATGACAAATTTCAAAGGAGTTTATTGCATCTAGAAAGGTACAAACTATTCACTTTTATTGGCATTCCTGGTTACCCTAACATAGTGCCTAATGATATTGGAGAAAAACTCCCTAAGTTTTTAGAGAAACAATGTTATTTATTTTGAAGTTCATCTGAGAAAATTTATAGATATCATAGATGATTTAAATATTAATCATGAAGATGTCCTAATGAAGTTATTTGTTCAATCCGTAGTAGAAGATGCTAGGGAATAGTTTAGAGGATTGTCTAATGGTTCTTTAGCATCTATGGAGGAATTAATTGATTTGTTCAAAGATCAGTATGGTGAAAAATATAATGAAGGATTCTTGTTAAATGAATTAAATAACATAAAGAAGAACTTCAATGAAGAGGTTACTGAATTCAACATAAGATTTCAAAGAGCCATGTGCACAAGATCTTTCAAAAGATCAAATTGGATGAAAAGGTATGTCTGGCTACATACCTAAATGCTTTTGATTCTAAGATGGGTTATGCTCTTAGAGATAAAAATCCTAGAAGTCTTATAGATGCATATAAAATAGTAGTGAACATAGAAATGAATAGAAGAGTGTCAGGAAAAATGGGTAGAAGAGATGATGCTCATTTTAGTAGAAGCAAAGAACCTGAATATAAAGAATACAAGGCTCCACAAAACAATAGACCATCCTATAAAAATAATTATAATCCACAAAATAGGATGTAGAATCATCCCTATGGTACCCAGTTCAAGGATGGAAAGCCTATTGCTCCACCAAGAATAGATAAACCAGAAAATTGAACCCCTGACCCTCTACGTAAAAATGTTGTGAATATGTGCAGTGATACTTACTGGTGTGAGGCTTTTCAAGCACCACATAACCCTAATTTTGTGTTGTAGCCCTAGATATCAGTGCAAATGAAGAGTAAGAAGGTGAAAAGGGTGAGCTATGTGATCACAATAGATGTGATATGACTAATTCTTATGCATGCTTTGATATGGATTCTAAAGATGAAGTTGATAACCATGACATGTATGGTTCACAAGAAAGAATGAAGATATATCACCAAAAACTCCTATCTAATAGTGAAGAAGAGGAGGTTGATAATATAAGATGATATGCTTAGAATAGTCAAGGATCTACCACCATAAGATAACCTTCTGATGAAGAAAAGTCTAGAATCACTACTGATCTAGTAAACAAAGAAAGAAATAACTACCAAATAAGAAATAGAGTAGTGGGTGATATAGGTAGTCAGCTAGCAAGCATATTCATCAAAGAAAATAAAATAGATGCCAAGTATATACCAAAAAGAGATGGACCTGGGGAAAATGAAAATAAACCTAAGGTCAAAATTGTAAACAAAGCTAGTGATCCAAAAGATGTACATGAAAGAAAAAGTAAAGTGCCAGAAGAAAGTGATTCCTCTTCCAAAGTTGAAAATATGAAATCCAAGAAGGAAGAGCCTTCTCTGCATATTCAAATAGAGGAAAATAATATCATTATGGAAAAACCAAAATCCTCTGATATGAAATATAGTCGAGTTGATATGGGCCAATGTCTATCTCAAGTGATAGTGAAGGTCCCATTCCTAGAAATGATGAGGATAAAATAACATAAAGAAAAGGTCCTTTCAGTATTAAACAGTGTATCTCCAGTGAAACCTCAAAAACCAAAATATGTTGAAAAGAAATCTAACAATAAGGGAAAGAAGCCTGAGGGAATAATTTCTAAGATCCCTCAGATTTATCTAATCACAAATTCTTCTGCAAGGATCATTGATCCTTTTTTCCTAAGATTGGTAATTAATGGTAAGATGCTCAAAAACTACATGATAGATTAAGGAGCATCTAATACTATCATGCCTACAGAAATCATGAAATCCATGGGATTACAAGTTGATACTCCTCATGGGAGATGTCAAGCAATGGATTCAAGAGAGATCTCAGTTGTTGGAACCAATTAGGATTTACCTTATAATTTAGCCATATGCCCTAACACAGTATACACAATGAGTCTACTAGTGGTTGATATCCCACCACATTATGGTATTTTTTGTCTAGGAAATGGAGTGTTTTAATGGGGGGCAGTATTCAGTGTGATTTATCTTATGTCACTTTCAATATTTCTAGGAATAATGTCAAGGTGTCCAAAGAAGGTAGGACACATCATATTATTGAGTTGCATGAAGATACTAATATTAATTATTGTGTAGATATTGATATGGAGAATTTTAGAGTGAAAAGGAGTGCTCATCAATGTAAAAATGTTGATCCTTTAGTGAAGGAGTTGATTGCCTAGAATGATGGTTTATGGTAGATGTATTCTGATGGAGCATGTTCTAAGGAAGGATCAGGAGCTGATGTTTGACTTATATCTCCATTAGGTACAAAATTTAAGTATTCTTTTCTATTATCCTTCCAATATACAAACAATATAGCAAAATATAAAGCTTTGTTTTTAGGGCTAGCTATTACTGCTAAACATGGAATAAAATGTCTGAAAGTTTATGGTGAATCAGAGTTAGTAGTAGCCCAAGTTAGGTCCAAATATGTTGTAAAAAATGATAGACTGAAAATGTGTAAGCATGCTATTTGGGACCAAGTTGAATCTTTTGATGCCTTCAATATAAATTGGATAGAAAGGTCTAAAAACATTATTGCAGATTTCTTATCTAATGTTGCTTTGAAAACTGATGACTTGACCTTAAATGGGGTATCAATGGTTGAGATTAAGACAAGACCAGTTGTCCCTGACAACATTTACAACTGGGAAGTATTTGAAGATGACCAAGACATCCTTATATTTATCCAATTCCTAGACCATTATGAAGACCGACACATAGATCACAATTCTTTACTTGAGGTCATTGATGGTAGGGATTGTGTTTTGGGGGATGAGGTTTTTCAACTAAATTCTAGTCAGATTCCTAAGGGATTGGTAGAACTAGAAGCATTGTTTAGTGATCAGAGTGAGCATCATAAAAAATAAGCAATTCTAAAATTGAGGATTTGGAAGAGATAAATTTAGGATCAGAGACCACTCCTCAAATAGTATATATTGGAAAAGGATTGGATTCCCATGTCAGAACAAATTTGATAAAATTATTAAGATAACATAAGCATCTATTTGCATGGTCTTGTGAAGATTTAAAATCTTATAGGGAAGATCTTTTCCAGCATGAAATCCCACTCAAGTCAGATGTAAAAAAATTTAGACAAAAATAAAGATCCATTAATCCACTGTTGGCTCCCAAGATGCAATAGGAGTTGATGAAACTAAAGGATGCAGGGATTATCTATCCTATCAGACAGGAAACCTAGCTTTCTAATCTAGTACCGATAAGAAAGAAGAATGGTGACATAAGATTATGTGTTGATTTCACAAATCTAAACATTGCATCCTTGAAAGATAATTATTCTCTTCCTAATATGGAGGCAATGTTACATAAGATTACTGGTTGTGAGCTATTATCAATGATGGATGGCTTTTCAGGATACAACCAGGTACTAGTAAAAGAATTAGAATAGTTTAAGACTGCATTTTCTACTCCTTGGAATACTTATGTATATGTTAGAATGCCATTTGGACTAATAAATGTAGGAGAAAATTTTTCAAAGAGCCATGGATATTGCATTCAAGGAGTTTATTGATTTATTCATGGTAATTTACCAAGTGATTTGACTGCATTTTCTAAGAAAGCAATGGATCATTGTGAACATCTAGATAAAAATTTCAATAAAGCTTTAGAATATGGTGTCTCACTGAATCCTAGAAACTGTCAATTTGCAGTCACAAAGGGAAAGTTGTTGGGACATATAGTGTCCAAATATGGAGTAAGGATTGACCCTGAGAGGATAGAAGTTATTCAAAAGGTCACTGCTCCAAGAAATATCAAAGGTGTGCAATCTTTCCTAGGAAATATAAATTTTGTCAGAAGATTTATTGAAAATTTTGCTGAGATTGTCAAACAAATTATTAAACTATTGAAGAAAGATGCAAAATTTCAATGGAATGAAGAAGCTCAGTCATCTTTTGAAAGAATTAAGAAAGCAGTTTAGGATGCACCTGATTATAGTAAGCCTTTTTCTTTATTCTCATTTGCATCCTTTCATACTATTGTTGTTGTTTTACTTCAGAAAGATGAGGAGGGATTTGAGCATCCTATTGTCTTGTTTAGAAAATCTCTTCAAGCTATAGAGATAAACTATAAAATGATGGAGAAGCAGGCATATGCTTTGGTAAAAGTTGTGAAATCATTCAAACCTTATCTGGTTTGTGCCAAAGTAATAGCACATGTACCTCATTTAGTAGTAAAGGATATTCTTACTCAATCAAAAGTGACTGGTAAGAGGTGTAAATAGATTAATAGAATTCAAGAGTTTAATTTAGAAATCCATATTACTAAATTGGTGAGAGGACAAGGTCTAGAAAAACTTATGATAGAAGAAAACTTAGACTTGGTACAAGTGAATAACATAGTGATGCAAGATTCAACAATAACAAGTATTAAAAGACAACCTTTATATGTTGACATCATGTATTATCTTAAGAATGCCAAGTGTCCTGAAGTTATGACAGACAATCAGAAGAGGAATCTTATATTACAAGCTCAAAAGAACACCCTAATTCAAGGTGATTTATATTGGAAAGATAGAAATGGTGTACTATTATTATGTCTAGATCAGAGCCAAGCTAAGAAGGTATTAATTGAAATGCATGCTAGAGTATGTGGAGGACACTTTTCCACTAAGACCACTGCCCATAAAATATTAAGGGTTGGATATTATTGGCCTAGCCTATTGAAAGACACTCATGTATTTGACAGAAAATGTGAACCTTTCCAAAGGTTTTCAAATAAGTTAAAATTCTCAGGTGCCCTATTATTGAACCCTATAGGTGTTGAAGCACCTTTTACCATGTGGGGCATTGACTTCATTGGAGAGTTTTTAGAGAAATCCATTGTAGGACATAGTTGGATACTTGTTGCCACTGATTATTTTACAAAGTGGATAGAAGCAATTCCCACCAAGAAAGAAACTAGAAAAGTGGTCACTAATTTTCTATTAGAAAACATTCTGACCAAATATGGTGTTCCTGTAAAGTTAGGGATAGATAATTCTATGTATTTTAGATCAGATTAAATCAAATAATTTTGTAATGAATATGGGATCGTGATGTCTTATTCTTCCCCATATCATCCTCAAGAAAATTTCCAAGAAGAATCCTGCAATAAAAGCATTTTGAAAATTTTGAAGAAGATCCTTGAAAATAATAAAAGAGCTTGGCACACAAATTTAAAACTTGCTCTATGCGCTGATAGAATAATAGTGAAGAAAGCCATAAGTAAGTGACCTTTTGAACTTGTATATGGTTTACAATCTAGAATGCCTATGACTAATGTACTACCAGTATATAATTTCATTCAAGAAGAAGAGTTAGATGTTCCTGACCCAATGCAAGATAAGATAATGCAATTAGTAGAGCTTGATGAGGTCAGAAGAGAAGGTCAGAAGGAGAACATAAAGTTTCAATAGAAGATGAAGTATCTTTTTGATAAGAGAGGAGGTAACATAAAGTTTTAGCCTGGTGATTTAGTACTCCAATAGAATATAAGGGCTGAAGACAAAGGGAAGCACAAGTGTTGGAGGTTTGATTCTGAGCAGTTGATTGATTGTATGTTTGTCATTGATGACAACATATAATACACAGTAGAAATTTTGTATGTACTTATCAGAATGATAACATGAAGACTTGCATGGTTAGATACATGTTTTTGACATGTTTATGATGTTTTGTTCATACATGCAGATCCAGATATGATGTTTCAGTTAAGTTATTTAATTCTGTTATTGGCAGTTATAGTTCTGGAAGTGTAACTGTTTAGGGAAGATGTATATCACGTATTTCTTGAGTTGCACCTCTCTTCAGTATATGTGTGTGTGTATTCATGATTAGTTATGAGTTTATGATATTAATCTAAAGGTTCCAAATTCTTTTCAAGAAGATTGCAAAGTTAGAGTTAATTTGGTGAGGCCAACTTAGTGAAGCATCGCGTCTATTCAATTTATACTTTCGCAGTTGTAATAATGCTTGCATGCTTAGTAGAGTCGACAAGTATGTTATGAAGAGTTGTCTTATAGGTCCCATGATCTCATACTTTGAGGAAGATACTTATAGCAAGTCAAATGTGATACACTAAGTGTGAATGATACGAAAAGAGAAGAAAGATGTACAGAGTAGATTATCAGAGTTGGTTCATTCATCAAGAGTCTATGTGAAGAAGAAGTGAAAGATTATAATACATTGGAAATGATCAAGACAACAGGTCTACTCTATAGTTCATCATCAAATATACTGCATATATGTTATACAAAAGGTTGTAGCCTTCACCATCAAGCAGTGATCTTTTGGACAGTGAGTCCACCACCCCTAATAGGGTTATTTGTAAAAGACCCATAATAGGGTCCGACCCTTAACCAGGTCACTATACTTATTGCATTGTAAAGTACAATTCCTAACAGGGTTGAGATATATTCTAATAGGGATTAATATAAACAAGTATAGTTCATTATGGGTGCTAATTCTCACTAGGGTTTTTACCATTTGGCTTCCCCGTAATCAAATTGTGTGTTGTGTACTATGTTATCTGATTAAGCATTTACTTTGTTGTATTCTAAAGTTAAAGAAGAAAAAGAATTAAAGTTATTGATAACTAATTCACCCCCCCACCCCCCATCTTATTTATCCTTTGGGACTATTCTAACAATTGGTATCA
>MU227459.1:1386679-1412496 GCA_018584345.1 Thuja plicata | reverse complement strand
TGATTCACCCCCCCCCCCTCTTAGTTATCCTTTGGGACTATTCTAACAACAAGAAGTTTGAATCCTTATGACTTGGTCCCTTTGTTGTTTATCATAGTTTGGGAAAAGATTCCTAGCTTTTGAAAAACATGAATGAAGAATAATTTGAATTTCTAGTGCATGGACAATTCTTGAAGCCTTTCTTCAGTTGAGAATGAAATTTCCATTCATAGTAAGTTTTGTATCATATGTATATAGGTGTGTTTATTTTTGTTTTGTGTTTCCTTTTTGTAGTAGGTTAGTCAGCATAATCTGCATGGTCTACAAACAAAAATCTGTGATTCTTGCATTAAACTTGCATTTAAGCATCCTCAGATAGAGCCACTATTGGTTGTATTTCCAGTTTTGAAGCTTGCTAGTAAATTTTTTGAGTTCTCAGTCAAGTTTCTTGCATAATTGTCAAGATTCAAAGCTATCAAATCCTTCTGAAATGTAATGGTCTTCAAGTCTAAAATCAGAAAATAGTGTAAAACCCTAAGTCCTATGTTAGGTTTTCATGCATATCCAAGGAAAAACCCTAGTTCTTCAAAATTATTTATATTTTGAAGTTACTTTTTCAGAAAAACCAAGTCACTTAAGTCATGTGCTTATTTCATATTTTACATGTAAGTCATGATATCTCTTTATAACTTAAGAATATTCCATTTCTCTTTGAGACTTAGAAAAATTCTTTAGTCATGTTATCTCTATAAGAAAATAATATGCTTCTAGTGCTAATGAGATTTCATGTGGGCTATTGATGAAGATCCTGATCTTATGGTGTGCAAAAACTTTGTTTGAAAACCTAGAGTTAGAAATATCCTTTAGCGACTTTGAGTTCATTCAGTCATGCTGTCTCGAAAGCTGATTATAGTTAGAAGTTGAGTTAAAGATGGTTAGAAGTTTCATGCAGTCATGTAAGTGCGAAGAGAAATAAGATTTAAGTCAAAAGATATGAGATTCAGTGATAACCGTTGATCTGAGAGATAAGCTTTCAGTGGTCGTGAAGTCTCGAAGTAAACTCTTCAGTTAAAGAATCTTAAAGAGACTTCAATTTCACACAGTCCTGGTGTATCACTAATAAACCAAGGTCAAGAGTTGATTTAAAAGCCTTTATTCATGTGATCTCTTTTAAAAGAAAGGGTTAAGTTAAAGGCTGAGAGATAAAGAGACTATTGTCAGATGTGAAGTTGATCCTGTGGCCAACTTGAAGTTGCGAGATGGAGTTTTAGTTTGATAAATGATTAAGAGATATCTTGAATACCATCAGATTAAATCAAGATTTAATGGTTTGCATTTTGTGAGTGTGTGATTTCTTAAAGCGACAATGAGATTTAATGAGTCGTGAAGTCTCGATAAGAAATATGGTTGAATATGAGTTGAGTAAAGCATAAGAAAAATTCTCAGCAAGAGGATCTGAGCCGTGAAATAGAAAAGATCTAATGGATAGCATGAAGTCAGTTTTGAAAGTCAAATAGTCAAAGAAAGATCAGCAATTCAGCAATGATGATTTAGATTTGAATACGTGTCTAAATATTTCAGAGATCTGAGCTAGTCATGAAGTTTTAAATCAAACCAAAGGTTAAGAAATTATTTCTGCCACTTGGAGATAGCTTAAGTCATGAAGTCTTAGAGTAAACTATAGTCAAGAGAAAAGATAATGAGATTACATGCGAATCGTTAGATTAAAATCTAATAAAAGGGTAGTCATGAAATCTTAGATAGAAAAGAGAAAGTACAAAAAGCAAACGAGATTACACGCGAACCATCCAATTGAAGGAAGATCTAGCGATGGTTGCATAATCTTGAAAGGAACTTAGATTTAGTGAAACCCTAAAGAGACTTTGATTTTGTACAATTGTGTAGTCTCTAAAAGGAACTAAAGGTTTAAACAAGAGTTATAAAAGCCTTAGCCATGGAGTCTTGAAAGGAACATGAGTTAAGTAATTTATTTCAGTGATTAAGAGATGAGCGTTGATTAAGATATCAATCATGTGGTGAACATTAAGTCTCAGAAAATAACCAGAGTTAAAGATAACTCTCCATGACAAAGAGATCATAGATTCGTGTAGTCGTTGAAGGGAACTAGAGTAAGAGTGAGGTAAGATATTAGGTTTTATCCCACGCCATCTTGTATAGTTGTATGCCAATTAGAATGCAGAGATTATGACAGCATGTTTAAAGAGTTATTGAGCTGTGATAAATGAGCCAATCGTATCAAATCTTGATCTAATTTCTAATTTAATAAGGTTTTAATTGAAAATAAATCATTCAAAATTAGTCACCTGTCAGTTTCAAATGTCACGGCTAGAATGAAAAATTGATATCACAACATGTAGAAGTATTGACAGAAGTGTCTGAATTGCAAATCCATGATTTTAAAGCAAGGTTTGTGCATTGATTTCTCTATATAAGTAGACATTACTATTGATAATTTTATTTTTCACCAAGAGCTTCAGTTTTGAGAGCGATATTTACATAAGTGATAAGAGTTTCAAAGAGAATAGAGCTATACATACATACATAGTAAATAAGGAATATTTGATCAGTTTCAATCTAGACCAGACAACATGAGAAGAGAAGTGATTGTTGCCTCTACAAGTGGGAAGAGAAGAAATGATGATGATCTCAAAGGAAAGAGGAATTACTCAAAGGAGTTCATACAACTTCTTCCAGGCTCCAATCAGGGAAAAAAGGTAAATGACAAGTACCTTGGTGACAATTATTCTTATATTAGCGATGCCAAGACACCAGACTATTCAGGTTATCATTTTTTTAAATATTTCCATAAGAATAGTGAGGGTCCTATGCCTATATCAAACCCTTGGATGTGTGGATTAGAAAAACTAGTAGTCCCTAATGTATTTGTTGATTTTGATTTTATATTGGAACTAGCCGGTAGGTATGACACCATTTCAAAGACCATCAACAAAGATGATGGCACTATTCTAGTAACCCTTTATAGGGTGTCATTCATGAAAGCTTTTGATATGTATAACCCCTGTTCAAAAAAAATCAATTTGAAATCCCTAGCTACTAGATATACTAAGGAGGTCGATATTGTAGCTAAATTGATTCATGCCCATGTGTCAAAGGGAACCAAGAATTATATTTCCCGTATTCCTAGTGATAATGCACCATATTTTTACAAAGACCTGGCATTCTACATGAAATACATTTCATATGCCCTATGCAGAGTCTTAGGTGTGGATAGTGGAAGAGAGAGAGTATCATCTAATATGTTGATGATAATTCTAGATTTGCAAAGTCCCTATGTTAGTACTGACTATGATTACATTTAGTATGTAATTGATAAAATACACCAGGGATTTGTGGATATCTAGAGAAAGGTAACAAGCCCTAAATTCTTACAATATTCATTTCTCATGCATTTGATTATGTTCTACAATTTTAATATCATGGACCAACCCAATCTGCAGCTTAGAAGATTTTATCATGGTACGTCCAACCTTGTACAACATTGGTTAAGGGTATGGAAATACACTTCCAGAGAGAATGAGTTATGTGCATTTGAGAACTGGGTAGTATACCCCTTATTAACAAACTTAGGAGTCAACATGGCTAGGCTTCCAGTCAAGGTGTTACAAATTTTGAGACCCTGAAATTTTGTGGATAAATGGAATGGAGACCATAACTAGGTTGATTTCTATTGTCATCAGAATTTTACCTTGATCAAAGTATATGGTTTGTCTCAACCATCACACATTTTTTCTTATAGAGTGCCACCCAAAATTTCTATCATGGAGTTCCTAAGGCAACTCATCCTGACAGATAAGGAGCATTTGGGTCCACATAGAAAAGGAACCTTTACACGAAGGTAGTTTATTGCCTCTAATTTTACAATAGGGAAGAGGGATTATGATGCTATAATGGATGGTTGAGACATTACAGGATGAATGTTTCCCTGTATAGATATATTGATACAGAGGGGTTCATAAAAAGTTCTAAGAAAATTTTGACACCCACCATTCTAATAAAAAAATAATATTAGTCATGCGAGGAGGAGGACTTGATTAGAAACATCCTTGAAGAGGATGAAATTTCAGCAAGGTCAACAAAGTATCAAGACTTGATGGATTTGGAGAAGCATCTCAAAAAGAAAGTGATCCCATTTGGAGGATATTTCCCTATATTACCTTATCTATAGAGATTAGATAAGATGACTGAATCATATGGAACACTTTTCAATATACTAGAGGAAAAAATTGAAGATAAGGATAGCGTTCCAAATAATTAGTCATCATCAGAGTATAGTAGCAGTTACTATATACACAGCCCACCACCTATAGATCAACCACATCAGAATGAGGAGAACATAATTGAATTGACATAGGGACATGGAATTTAGTTAGTATTTGAACCTCCACATAAAAAGAAAAAGGTGGAAGCAGTGGAGCCTTCTATTATCAAGACATAGAAGAATAAAAAGGACAAAGTGAGTTCCCTATTCATAGGGACAAGTGCCTATGACCACCAATTAAGGAAAGTCGTAAGAGAGGGAAAAAAGAAAAGGGAAGAAACTAATGAAAATGTGGAGATACCTCTCATATTATGCAGAGAAGAAAAGTGTGTCTTTAGAAGCCCTTCTTAATATCCTGCAGCATAGAATTAAAATCTTAAAGGAAAATATTGATTTAGTGCATGAGGCCTATAGTAAGTTGCCTGGCCTACAAGTTGAGGTAACACATTTTGTGTCAATTTTGAACCCCTATTTTGGGACTTGGTCAGTGAGGACCAATTTTTTTGAAAGGTTAGCATCCTTACAGCCACATAGGGAATATTTACTAGAGATTGTCACTCAATTTGGAGATGAAATTGATCAGATTGGGGTGACCTTTTCCTTTTTCAAAGGAAAGAAAAAATTGATAGAGACTAGGATAAATATGTTTGGGTCAGATTTTAATGAATTTATTCCTTCAATCAAGTCAGAGGACAATCAAATAAAAGCAGTAGAGATTTGGAGGAATGAATTTGATTCCCTATTTCCTAGTAAAGAGGCATTTATTTTTGACACAAAGGAATTATATTTGGAGAGGTTTAATAAAACCTTGGATGAAGCATTTAAGGCTGAGATAGATTTTAATAAATTTATAACAGATGTCAAGAGTATAACAGATGCTAGATGGGAGAGGAAGAAGGCACAAATTGAAAGCATTCAAAGCTTTAATTGGATAGCAAAGGAAGATGTAGCAACATGGGATGTTCTAACAAATTCCAAGAAAAAGAAGCCTACCACAGCTGACCTTGACATCATAGATGAAGAATAGAAGGACACCTGGCACCTAATATTTGAGCACAGGGAGGTTAGTCATATGAAAGATAAGTGTATGTTAGCCTATAATGGAGGTCACTTAATCTTGCAACAACTATTGGAGGTTATCCAGAACATATTCAGACAAAGTTTCCAGCTAGTAGAAGATTTCAAAGATTTAATTTGGTTGTATTCCTATTTTTTCTTTCCACTGCTTGGTGTCTTCTTGTCTTTTGTCTTCTTCTAAGTTTTTAGGGTTAGGTCTTAAACCATCCAAAGCTTGTTGCATCCTTAATTTTGAAGGATTCCAAGATGGCTTAGACTATATATAGAGCATTTGTATCATTTTGTAAGGAGGATGGTGATGAGATGAGAAGTGAAATATAATTACAAGCCAGACTACTTAATTGTCTGAGTTTTGTGCATATTGTGTCTTGAGTGTATTTGAAGTAGTAATCATATTAATAAAATACATTGGAGTTTTTTTCCTATATCTTATGTTTGTCTCTTTATATTTTTGTTCTAGCTCTTGTATGTTTAAATTGTAAGGCAGTTTAGATATAACAATTACAAGGTGATTGTGCAGTTGTTTGTGAGTTCTTTTATGGAAGGAGTAATTCTCACAAGTGATCCTAGAGAGCTAAGAATTGGTATTAGGATCTGATAAAAAGGCTATTGGAGTGAAAGGTAGTTTGCAACACATTCTACTCAAATTGCATGTATTTACATTAATCATTTATTGTGGATTCACATTTGATATTGACTCTTTGCCCATGGATTAGGCACTAGTTAGGGTTTGGAAAAAGAGTTAATCATCATCGAATATTTTAAAAAATCAAACATTTATATTTAAGTCATAAATACATATAAGTTTAAGTAATTGTATCAGAAAATACAGTTCAATTTGTTGATTCCTTCAAGAGAGAATCACTATGTTAACCGTCCTAAGTTCAGAGAACTACAAAAGGAAGAAGGATGAGAATTCTTATCACATTATTATTTTATATTGTTAAGATAATGGTTTGGCTTATTAAGCTTTGTATCAAATTAATTATAGTCATTGGTATAGTTTTCTATGTGTTGATACAGTAAAAGGAAATTAGCAATTTAGTAAGAGACCTAATCCACTATACTAGTTACTGAAAGTCATTAATCATTCAAAGGTACACCCGTCTGAGCCTATGGATCTCAAAGTTGAAGGAGGAAATAGTCCTCAGCAATTAGGTGTTCTCTTGCATAGAGTTAAATTGGAAATATAAAGAGAAATAATTTACACTATTTTAAGTTCTTGCAAGAAAAATCCCTAATATGACCTGAAGTTTCCAAGCCAAGTGTGAGATTAAATTGAAGTATAGTTAATTTTGATTAGATGATAGGCATAATGGATTGAAAAGAAAGTGATTGACATCTACTCATTAAGACATAACACCCTTGAACCACATGTCCAAGGTGGGTCCTATCTAGCACTAATGAAACAAGTAAAGATTGATCAAGTTCAAGAAGATCTAACGGTCGGCATAATGACTTGAGGTAGAGATGCAATCAATTTAGTATTCAATCCATTAAGCCATGTATCTGCATATCCAAAATGATGGTATTTTTTCAATAAACCAGAGCTTTAATGGCATAAATATCTCAGTACAAAGGGTTTTATTGTTACCCAAATTTCCCATCTTATGTAAATTCTGGGCTACAAGTGGAGGAAAATGTGGCTCCCACAAGGGTAGAGCCCACCTTGTAAGATTCCACAAATATTTCTAGGTCTTGACCTTGTTCTCTACATTTTTGCTAAGGCTCTGGTTTACCCTTGTTCATGAAAAAGACCTAAGTGAAGAAAACCCTAAGTATTTCATGGGGAAAACCCTAGTTCTTGATGGCATGATCTATTTCCTCATTACCTTTTTTGAGTGACCTAAGTTACCTATTAGTCATGTGCACATTAGTCCTCTTTGTTTATCTCTTAGTCGCATAAAGGAAGAAGAATATTCTATATTACTAGTCACGATCTCCCAAAGAAAAGGAATATCCTTTCAAGTCATCATGATTTCACGTGGGTCGTAGATCAATTTTTCCATTTTGTGACTATCGCATAATCTCATATCAAAAGGGAATATGCTTAAGTTTTTGTGAGTTTAAATGAAAGCCATGGATTGTGTTTAACTTTAGATTATGATCGTGTGGATGGCGTTCAATCTCAAGATAAAATCAGTGGTTAAGGTTTTATTCTACAAATTTGAGGCTCGGTTTATCTCTCAACTCATGCTAAACTTGGGGTTTAAGTCTGGCTAGTATCTGTTAAGTCGCGTAATCACTGAAAGAGATTAGGATTAAGTCTTTCCTTTCAAGATTTCATGCCAGTCATCGATTGCATTTAGATCTTGCAGTTTGCGTTAAGTCTCTAGAGAAGGTAAAAAGGTCAACAAGTTAGCAAGATTTCACATGGTTCGTCAATGCAAAGATAATATTATGGTGGTCGCTGATTCTTGTAATGAAACCATGGTTAAGCACAATGATTAGAGATTGTGAGACTACTAAGTCACCAAGTCTCTAAATGAACCCAAATTAAAAGGTAAAGTAAAGTAAAGCTCAGAGTTTGCAGATGATTTAATCAACATCATTGAGTGTGTTTTGATCTCATAGTGGTTTCTTAGTCACGTAAGGAAAATGAATATTCTCCTATGGTTTGGAGATTAAATGTAGATCATGGATCTTGAAGTTAATCATGTAGTAGTTGTGCATGTCATTATAAACTCAGAGTTAGGGGTATTATTTAATGATTTAGCAACATGAAAGATTTAGTAATCCAGGGTTAAAGATGAGTTAGGAATTAGAGATAGAGATGAAGATTGACAACCATCTTTTAAATGAGAGATCAAGTATTTTCTCAATCATTGATACAAGTACCCGTGCCACCTATGACTATTAACATTTAAATATTAAAATATTCAAAAGATCTGATCTCAGAGTTCATTGCGGTGGCACAATTTTTCAAGGTGCAGACAAAGGGATGGGTCAAAGCCGACTTCTCTAAGTCTCATTTATGGCGATGGGAAAGATATTCAAGATTATATCTGATCGACTAAGATATATCCAAAATGCATTTATGAGAAGAATTGACACTCCTAGGGTTTTTGAATTGTTTAAATAGATCTATTGTAACCCTAATTCTGATCGGTGGATTGACTCCTGAGCCTAAATGCTAGAGGAGCATGTATATAAGTAGTTTTAGAAGATTTTAGATCTTATAGGGAACTTCTCCAAAAGAAGTATCTTTTCTTGTCTAAGAAATTTTTTTCAGCATATGCAAGCTTTCTATGGCATTTTCTCTGCCCTCATTTTTTCTTTGTTGGAACTTCTCATTGAATTCTAGATTCAGTATGAGCTTTCTGTGGCATTTTCTCTACCCTCAAGTTCTTCTTTGTCTATACTTCTCTTACTGAATATAATATAGTGGCTTATTCTAGAGAAATCTAGGAGTTCCTAAGCCTTTCTTTCTTTCAGCATCTTTGTGTACTACTGTGTATGATTTGATTAAGATAACCTTATGGATTTTGTTCATCCCTGGTTATTTTTGCTTCATTCCTATGCCAATTTTATGGAGTGAATGTCTACTTGTAGGTCACAGTCTGTGTCTATTTCCTTGTGAAAGTTATTGTTTGTGGAATTTGTCCTTCCGTTGAATAGCCTCTTTCCATTTCAGACCTCTCTATGAAATACTTATGCAAGCCTATTCAAAAATATTGTGTTCAATTGGATCTAATAATTTTCATGCTATTTTGGTCATTGTGTTATGGTTCATGTTACCTTCGGGGCTTCATCTAGTAGGATAATTTTCTTTTCATTCATTTCCTTTCAAACATTCTTTCTATCCCTTTTCCTTCCAAGTTTACTTTTCATGTCAAAAGAGCATATTACATGATTATCCAAGAGGAACCAGCCTAGAACTTGGAGGCTTCACTTCAGTTAGCAAAGGTCCCACAACATAGAAGTGATTCCCATGTTATACTAGATTTCTAGGCTCAAGCACTTGGGAGGGTACAAAATTTAGTGTATAACAATTTTGGCACGCCCAGTGGGACACCAAAAAGAAGTTTATTTGCAAATCTATGCTATCTCTGATATGTTGATTCCATAGTATTAGCCTAAAAGAGGATATTTTCAAAGAATATATGGTGGATCCATCGGTTTGAAGAATAAGATCTAGTCCTGTTCAAGGTTTATGAGAAAGATATAAATAAGGAGCTCAAAGCCTTCTGAGTTCTTGCAGCTACCTCTGACAATAAATTACTGCAGATCATCTCAAAGAACATCCCCTGTGAGGAGGGTACAATCTACACCACCTACATTAGAAAGGAGACCTTTTCCTTTCCACTCAAGAAGAAGAGGGAGATCTCTAACTAGAGAGCTACAAGAAGATTCATCTCCACTCTTCAATTCAAATACAACTCATACAGTTGCTTCTCAGCAAAAAATAGTCCTTGTAATGGCTAGACAATTTGCTTTTGTACCCTTCAATCAAGGGAGTCCTTTAAATTTTTATCAACATCATGATGTGCCCTTAGCAGCACTCAAGATTCTACCTGATTTCACAGGTGAAGGACATACAACATCTTGTTAGCACATAAGAGATGTGGCTACCATTTGGAGCATTCATCATATCACAGAAGAAGATGTGGCTACCAAGCTAATAGAAACCTTTTTCAAAGGTAAGGCCTTAGAATGGTTTAGAACCTTAACTGTTGGTTCCATTGATTCATGAGATATATTAGGAGAATCATTAAGTAAGTATTTTGAAGATAAATCATATTATCTATCTTTGGTTGAGCAACTGGCGATCATAAAGAGGGCTCCTCAAGAACATATGACAGACTTTAACAATAGGTTCCTCAAGACATTGAATAGGATTTCTATTTTAGTAAGGCCTTCAGCTGACCATGCCTTCCTATAATTCTTGAAAATTCTTAATAGAAACATCTCTGTCATGATTCAATCCTTCAGAGGTACCTCATTACCATAGACTTTTGACACAGTAGTCAAAGCTTAAAATTGTTTAATACAAGCAGGTATGATAGCCCCCAGGCCAACCAGGCCTATTTTTCCCAACATCAAACCAAACATGCCTTTGATTATCCCTCCATACACTCCTATACCCACTATAGTGGCACCTCAAGCCAGTACCAGCAATGAAGAATCCAAAGCCATCTTTTCCCAAGAACTGCAAATGATGAAAAGTGACCAGCAAGCAACAAATAACTTGTTACGAAGTAGTTAGAGAGAAATGAAAATCTTGTTACAGACTTTGACCAAAGAGTTGACTAACTTAAAGAAGAATAACCAAGGGAATAAATAGCCCTTTCAACCACAAAATCAAGCTCCCAACCAACAATATCAAAATTAGGGACAATCCTATCAGCAGAATAGGCCACCATATCAAGGGAACTACCAAGGTCAAAGGAAGAACTTCAATTAGAGGTCTTTCCAACCTTATAATCCCATGCCTCTCAGCTCTACAAATCCAACTAGAGATATAGTTACGAGTCAGAACAATCTGGTCTTAGACAATGAATGGTGTTTTCCTTGCAATCAACCCCACAATCAGTCTACATGCTCGAATGGGTGGATGAACCAAGTACTAATGGTTCAGAGTGCTTCACATACCCAATCAGAAGCCTCTTTTAGTGGATCAGTTCCTCAACTAGATGCATAGCTTTATGAGATAGCTCTCTTTAATTAGGAGCAGAGATATTTCAATAGAGTGAATGGTGAGTCCCCAATTGTAGCCAACACTCGGTCTAAAAGAAGAGCCCAAGATATGGAATGAACAAAGGATGGGGCTAAAGCTACTACATCTATAGGTACATAACATAATTTTGTTCCTATCATACTAAAGAGGACTCCCACCACTCCAATCAAAGAGAGTCAATCTCCTAAGAAGGTTGAGCCCATAATAATGAAAGCACACTAGAGAGTACACACAACAATGCCCTTCAACATTGTACACAACATGAAGAAGATGAATGTCAACATGTCTATGGGGGACTCTTTCGCTATGCTATGGCAGCTTGAGATCTTTAAGAAGGATATGAATGAAGTGGAAACTCCTTAGTAGCCTACGAATGATGTTACTAAGTCAATGTTGGTAAACACTGATCAAGAAATGAATATCTCAAGCAGAAACTCCAAGGCAGATTCCATACAAGGTAGAAACCTAAAACCACCTCACTTTTATGTATCATTAATTATTGGTAAATCTTTAGTACATAATTGTATGGTAGATAGTGGGGCTACTAGTTCTTTCATGCCCAAGAAAGTAGCAGACCAATTGGGACTCAAATATGAACCTTTCTAAAAGAAGGTGACATAGCTTGATGGTTCCTTAGTAAACACAGTAGGTGTAGCTAGGGATACAAGCTTGATATTACATGCAAGTCCCAATTTCTCCATCCTACATGAAATTTACATCATAGATCTCCCTTCTCTATTTGTCATATGTTTGTCAAGGCAATTCACAGCCAAGATAGGAGGCTATCTATCTTCTGACTGGTCTCACATGCTTTTCCATACTAGGTATGGAACCAAGGTTACCATCAAGTTTGAATCAATGGTAGCGCACCATATAGAACCTATGTGTCCAACGTACTCAATGCAAGTTGTCTTGCATTTGACACTAATGACTTCCCAATCATCAAAGAAACAAACACTAAGATATAAGATATCTAAGACATCTATCTAGATGAATTGGAATTAGAAAGAACTTTAGAGTCCCAAACCAATTTTATTTGGGATGCCAGGTTGGGAAACTATTTAGTACAAGAGAAAGGATTCATAGAGACAAACCTTTTCAAGGAAGACTCTGAATCAGAAGATCAAAGCAATCAAGTTTGGGGGATATTATTTGATGGTGCTAGAAGTAGACATATCTCTAGTGGTGGTGCTATGCTAATCTCTCCAAAGGATCAGAAGTGCTATACAAATTTTAGATTCAACTTTTCATCCACTAGCAACACTGCTGAATAAGAGAGTCTAGTAAATGGATCAGAGTGGGATAGAAAGAGAGGGATCATAGCCCTAAAAGTGCATGGTGATAGTGATAAGGTATTCATCCAAGTAAGAGGGGTAAGTTCAACCAAAAATAATACAATGAGAGCATGGAAACATCTGGTTTGGGATACGATTGAAGATTTCAATGCTTTCAACACTATTGCTATCCCTAGAAAGTTAAATCAGAATGTAGATAGATTAGCTGCCATGGGATACCAATATGACATTCCTAATAGAATTTCAATGGAAAGGGATTAGCAACATATTAGAGTGATTTTCATGCCTTCTATTCCTAAAAATAATGTTAATTGGCAAGTGTTTGACAATGATGAGAAAATTTTGCAGTTTCTATTTGAAGAGGATGTTTTTTCAGAGCATAATCAAGATAGATTGATGCAAAGCTATGGTGATCAAGTGGTAAAAATTAAATAAAATAAGATTCCTAAAGGTATTTTCACTCTAGAATCTATCTTTAATAGAGATGAGAAAACAAGGAAGAACAAAACTAGCTTGGTAGTTCAACAAGAACACTATGCTGACTTAGAGTTGGAGCTAGGTAAAAGTTTAAAGTTTGGAAAGGTTAATACTGATTCAAAGAAACAGGCTTATGCCAACTATTTTAAGAATTTAGTGCCATCTTTTCTTGGAAATATAAATACCTCAAGGGTTTTAATCTAGCACTTGCTCAACATATCATTGAATTAGAGCCAAATGTCAAGCCAGTTAGACAGAAGCAAAGGCTTGTCAATCCCAAACTTGAGCCACTCATGCACATGGAAGTACTCAAATTGATAGAGATTGGTATCATTTACCCCATAAAGCATACTATTTGGGTTTCCATCCTTGTTCCTATCAGGAAAAATAATGGGGAGTTGAGACTATGTGTTGACTTTAGGGACCTTAACAGGGCATCCCTAAAATATCATTATCCATTTCCATCTATGGAGAAAATCCTACAATGTGTCTCTGGATTATAATGCTTCTCACTTTTGGATGGATATTCAGGCTATAATCAGATCCTGGTTCATGAAGATGATCAATATAAGACTGCATTTACAACCAAGTGGGGAACCATGGCTTATCAAAAGATTCATTTTGGTTTGTCAAATGCAGGTGCTACTTTTTAGAAGGCAGTGGATATGGCCTTTAAAAGCCTCATGTACAATTTTTTTCTAGTCTATTTAGATGATATAACCTTTTATTCTAAACATGCATCAGACCACATCAAACATCTAATGAAATATTTGAAAGGTGTAGAGAGTTCAGGATCTCTCTTAATCCCAAGAAATGTGTGTTTGCAGTCCATGAAGGGAAACTACTGGGATATATTGTATCCAAACAAGGAATCACAATCCACCCCAAGTGGATTGTAGCTATTCTAGATTTACCCTTACCACCTCACAAGAAAATTATTCAATCCTTCATTGGAAGGATTAACTTTGTCAGGCATTTTTTGCCTAAAATTACAGACCTTTTGAAGTCTTTGACAGTAATGTTGAAGAAGAATGTGGTCTTTTTCTAGAGCAAAGAAGGAAAGGCTAGTTTTCAAGACATTAAAGAGGCTTTGACAGAGGCTCCCTCCTTATTGAATCTTGATTTTAGCAAAGATTTAATTATTTATTCTTATGGAGGCTCTGATGCCATATATGCAATGTTAACTAAGAAAAAAAATGAAGGATTGGAGTAGCCTATTACTTTCTTTAGAAAAGGTTTGGAATAATATGAATAGAGATATTCTTTTGTGGAGAAACATGTACTTGTTGTGGCAAAGAGCCTAAAAAAGTTCAGATATCTATTGACTCACAACAAGGTACAATTAAAAGTCACTCATCCAAGTATTAAGGAGTTCCTACTTTCTAAGGACCTAAATGAGAAGAGATTTGGTTGGACTACCAAAGTGGTGGGATATGACATTAATATCCAAGTTACCAAGATAGTCAGAGGAAGAGGACTTTGTGAACATCTGATAGAGGATGAGGTCTCAAGAAATCTAGAGTAGATGAATGCATCCTTAGTTGTGCATTCAATAGAAGGACATGATAGAGCTTCAGGTTGGTTGTCTAACATGATTCATTTCTTAAGAACAAAGGAATGTCCTGTAAATTTGGAATCAAAGAGAAGAATATATTATAAACTATAGTCTATCCCCTTTGTGTTGATTGATGAGGTCCTTTTTAGGAAAGATCATAATGGTTTTCTCTTAAGATGCATAGATTCAGAACAAGTAGTAGGTGTCCTAAGTGAATTTCATGATGGACCTTGTGGAGTTCATTTCTCTCCTAGGACTATTTCTTTTAATATCATGAGGGTTGGATACTATTGGACATCTATTTTCAAGGATAGTCATGATCATGTAAGGAAATGCATAAAGTGTGCCATGTTTTTAGGAAAAGAAAGACTTGCAACTATACCCCTTCAACCAATCAGAATAGATCAAACTTTCATGAAGTGGGGCATGACTTCATAGGACTAATAAAACCTCCATCTAGTGCAGGTCATAAATGGATAAAAACTACAACTAATTACTTCACCAGATGGACTAAGGCTATTGCACTAAAAGAATAAAATGAGAGTGTTGTCCTAGGATTTTATGAAAACATAATTCACAGATTTAGCACTCCAGATTCTATCATATTAGATAATTCACTTGCTTTCATAGGTCTATGAGTGACTGAATGGGAAGTCAAGAATGGTATTTATTTAAATACTAGTTCCAACTATTATCCTCACGGTAATGGTCTGGCAGAGTCTACAAATAAGAACCTGGTTAGGATTATCAAGAAGACTTTACAAACAAATTAGAGAGACTAGCCCTCTAAGCTCAAGTCTTCCTTGTGGTTAGATAGGATAACCCCAAAGAAAATCATTGGTAATTCTCCCTATATGCTAGTATATGGCAAAGAGACTAGGTTGTCTATTTCAATAGAGTTGCCAGCTTTAGAACTTGCCACACAATTTGTTCTCTTTGAAGAAGGAGATCCCTTGGAGGTAAGGTATGCTCAGCTCATGGAACAAGAAGAAATCAGAGACAAATCTATGCAAACCATGGAGTTTCATAAAATGCAAACTAAAAGGAACTTTTACAAAAGAGCCTGATCCAGGAACTTCAAAGTTGGCGATATAGTCCTCAAATGGGATGAATACAGATCTAAGCCTGGCAGAAATACAAAGTTTGACTCCTTATGGGGTGGAGCGTTTATAATCACAGAGAGAAAGGAACATAATGCATTTTAGTTATCAACTCTTGAAGGAGAGGCCTTGCCAATATCAGTCAATGTTTTTCACCTTAAACCTTGTTTTGAGGTTTGCCCCACTCTGTAATTAATTCTCTCCTTTTTCCAGCTTTCTAGGTTAGTTTCCTACTTTCCTCAAAGTTCTTGTTCATAGTTAGATGTCCCTCCTCCTGGTTTCAATCCTCCTCCTTCCCAAGAAATTTTTTTTTTCAATGATGACTCCTATGCCCAATGGATTGTCTAAAAGGCCACTGGTTTTATGTCTAGCAGGCTAACATCTAGCAGAAATCGCCAAAATGTTACCTATATTTCCCATCTTATATAAATTATGGCTAAAAGTGGAGAAAAATGTGGCTCCCATGAGGTTAGAGCCGAACTTGTAAGACTCTACAAATATTTCTAGGTCTTGACCTTGTTCTCTACATTTTTTCTAAGGCTCTTATTTACCCTTGTTCATGAAAAAGACCTAAGTGCAGGAAACCCTAAGTATTTCATGGGAAAAATCCTAGTTCTTGATGAAATGATCTATTTCCTCATTGCCTTTTCTGAGTGACTTAAGTTCCCTATTAGTCATGTGTGCATTATTCCTCTTTGTTTATCTCTTAGTCACGCAAAGGAAGCAAAATATTCTATATTACTCCACAACTTTGATTTTCCTTCAGTCACACGATCTCAGAAAGAAAAGGAATATCCTTTCAAGTCATCAAGATTTCATGTGGGCTGTAGAACAATTTTCCATCTTGTGGCTATCACATAATCTCATATCAAAAGGGAATATGCTTAAGTGTTTGTGAGATTAAACACAAGCCATGGATTGGGTTTAACTTTAGATTTTGATTGTGTGGATGTCATTCAATCTCAAGATAAACTCAGTGGTTAAGGTTTTATTTCACAACTTTGAGGCTCAGTTTATCTCTCAACTCATGGTAAACTTGATGTTTAAGTCTAGTTAGTATCTATAATGTCATGTAATCACTGAAAGAGATCAGGGTTAAGTCTTTCCTTTCAATATTTCATGCCACTCGTCAATTATATTTAGATCCTGTGGTTTGCGCTAAGTCTCCAAAGAAGGTCAAAATGTCAACAAGTTAGCAAGCTTTCATGCAGGCCGTCGATGCAAAGATAATATTACGGTGGTCGCTAAGTCTCATAATGAAACCATGGTCAGCCTCCAAGTCTCTGAATGAACCCAAGTTAAAAGGTAAAGTGAAGTAAAGCTCAGAGTTTTTAGATGATTTAATCAACATCATTGAGTGTGTTTTGATCTCACAGTGGTCGCTTAGTCACATAAGGAAAAGGAATATTCTCCTATGGTTTGGAGATTAAATGCAGATTGTGGATCCTGAAGTTAATAGTGTGGTAGTCATGAATGTTGTTATAACTCAGAGTTAGGGGGGTAATTTAGCATCTTAGCAACATGAAATATTTAGTAATCTAGGGTTAAAGATGATTTAGGAATCAGAGCTAGAGATGAAGATTGATGACCATCTTTTGAACAAGAGATCAATTATTTTCTCGGCCATTGATACAAGTACCTATGCCACCTATGACAATTAACATTTAAATATTCAAATATTCAAAAGATATGATCTTAGAGTTAATAGTGGTGGTGGATTTTTTCAAGGTGCAGATAGAGGGATGGGTCGAAGCCAACTTCTCTAAGTCTCATTTATGGCAATGGGAAAGATATTCAAGAGTGGATATGATCGACTACAATATTTCCAAAATACATTGATGAGCATAATTGATATTCTTAGGGTTTCTGAATTGTTTAAATAGATCTATTATAACCCTAATTATGATCGGTGGATTGACTCCTGAGCCTGCATGCTAGCAGAGAATGTATATAAGTAGTTTTAGAAGCTTTTAGAGCTTAGAGGGAACTTCTCCAAAAGAAGTAGCTTTTCTTATCTAAGAATATTTTTTTAGCATATGCAAGATTTTTGTGGCATTTTCTTTGCCCTCAAGTTTTCTTTGTTGGAACTTCTCATTGAATTCTAGATTTTATATGAGCTTTCTATGGCATTTTCTCTACCCTTAAGTTATTCCTTGTCTATACTTCTCTTACTGAATATAATATAGTGGCTTATGCTAGAGAAATGTTGGAGTTCCCGAGCCTTTCTTTCTTTCAGAATCTTTGTGTACTACTATGTATGATTTGATTTAGATAATCTTGTGGATTTTGTTCATCCCTATTTATTTTTGTCTCATTCCTATGCCAATTTTCTGGAGTGAATGTTTTCTTGCAGGTCACAGTTTGTGTATATTTCCTTGGGAAAGTTATTGTTTGTGGAATCTTTCCTTCCCTTGAATAGTCTCTTTCTATTTCAGACCTCTCTATGAAATACTTATGCAAGCCTATTCAGAAATATTGTGTTCAATTGGATCTCAGAATTTTCATGCTAGTTTGATCATTGTGTTATGGTTCATGTTACCTTCGGTGCATCACCTAGTAGGATAATTTGCTTTTCAGTCATTTCCTTTCAAGCATTCCTTCTATCCCTTTTCCTTCCAAGTTCACTTTCCATGTCAAAAGAGAAAATTAGGTGATTAGCCAAGAGGAACCTACCTTGAACCCATAGGCTTCACTTCAGTTAGTAGAGGTCCCACAACCTAGAAGTGATTCCCATGTTATAATAGATTGCTAGGCTCAAGTGCTTGGAAGGGTGCAAAATTTATTGTATAACATTTACTTCTTCATTTTTGTGCCAGAAGGATATAGATGGATGAGGACATTGTGTTTTGCATCCTTTAAGTAGTCTCTATATAGTTTAGAAGCTCAGATTTAATCAAGTCAGTCATGGAGCTTTCATTGGTCTGGAAATGGCTTAGGCCATTTATCCCACATTCATGGTGTTGTAGAAAGACTTTAGTATTTTTATATTGGAGCACTCAATGGTTAAGTTCCTAAAAGGCATGTGCCTTTTGAAAGGAAAACCAGTGGTTAGGAGGTGATGTGGTGACCAGTCAGTGGATAGTGGACCAATTTTGTGGGCCCATGTAGCAGTGACATGGAAGAGGTGACACATCGCATCTTTTCGCATAGTCACAATGGTCATGAAGGATCAAAGGAGATAGTCGTGAGTGAATGAAAAGGTGACATGTGGAGGTCTGAGCCATCTCAGCAGAGAATTGGTCTGGTGTGCAAGTGTGTGACTGAACATTTATCGCCCAGTCACAGCGGTTAGAGCTAGAGATGTCTAGCAGTCATGAGTGCATGACTAGCCATTGGAAGTTAGTGTCTCACGCTTGCACTAGTTTGTGGCAGTTAAGAGGATGGGTTGTGAGTGAGAAACATGCGGGCATGTGTCTAGTTCAGATAGAGAGATGATGCAAAGATGATGATCTGACGGTCGTCGCACACTCAAAGAGAATAGTGGAATATTCTTTCAGGGCTCACGAGTACGCGACTAAGGAGGGGAAAAAAGAATGCATTCACTAAGAAGAAAGGAATGTGCTTTCAAAGACTAAAAGTGAGCGACTAGTCACCACTTGTCAAAATCAAATTGAGATGCCCGAAAGTCTAAAAGTGTATCAATGGTTATGTTTTAAAATGTATAAATGATTTCAATTTTGACCGTAGATTGAAGTTTCCGCGCCACAGGTGGCCTTTGGAAGAATATATTTGAATTTTTAAATCTTTTTATCAGGGTTTCAGAGTGGTGATCTTTGTCATTTTTCTTCAGAAAAATAAATTGGTGAATTTCATCTTCTGGGCCGTATGTTTACAGCTGTTGGATATTGTATGGAGAATAATTTGGCATATCTAAACACATTTGTTGCAAAGTTATCTCTTTAAGGGTTTCTCTTTAATTTGTTAATCAGTATTTAAACATTTTCTTATCATGTTACATTCTTCGCCATCATTGAGGATTTTTTTCAAGTTTTATAATCCAGATATTATCAAATTCCTAGGATCTTGGGTTTTCAAAAAGAGGGATAGTTGATTTTATGATTTCTTGAGGGTTAAGTTTCCTGTGATAACTAATGCATGCTATACGTTCCATTTATTATTCCTTTTGCATGGTTTTATTTTTCAAGTTCCTAGGTGGATGGCGGCTAGATTTGATTCTTCTCAATAGAATGTTTTAAGTTGTATGACAAATTTTCTATGTTATTGTAATGAATTTAATATTCTCTATCATATAATGTTTTTAGATTAAGTTTTATCCTAACCCTAAATGATCTGAAGCTTGTTGCAGTCCTTGGATTATAAAAGGAATTCCAAGATCATTTAGTAGAGGCAAGAAATTCTGGGAAAATAGCATAAGGTATAAACCTTTTACCATTTTCCAGTAAGGGTAGCAGATGTTGTTAGAAACACTGAGAGGGGGGGTGAATCAGTTTTTGTCTATTAATTACTTTTCAGAAACTTAAACATAAATCAATCATACATAGAATGAAGCTTAACATAAAAACTCATAACACATGATATGATTACGGGGAAACCTTGATCAAAGGAAAACCCTGGTGGGAATTAGTACCCACAAATATTGTACTAAGTATAATGAACTTGTGAGAGTTCCTTTGCCCTATTAGAAGCAGTATTTACAATATGAGTACAATGACTTGGTTAAAGGTCGGACCCTATTAGGAGTCTTTCACAAAACCCTGTTAAGGGTATATGGCTCACTTCCTAGGCTCACTACCCAATAAGATGAAGGCTACAACCTTTTAAAAGATGATATGCACTATATCAAAATGAACTGTTGTGATGAAACTGTTGTCTGATTAGTTCTGTGTATGCATGAATGCTCTTACTCTCTCAAGAGCTATATCATATACTGACTTCATAGTACTATCCCTCTGTATCTTCCTCTTTCATAATAATTGACACTTGTATCATATCTTTACATTACATACTTATACATTCAAATCCAAATAGGTGCGACCCAAAACAAAACACTAGTCGACCCTAAAACAAAATATACAATGCTTTTGAACAATTCGGCTCAAGCATGTTTACTAAAATGATAATTAAATCATTAAAAACATATAACAAAAGGTGCTTAGCCATTACATTATAAAATAACACACGCTAATCAAAACACTTAGTCGGCTTTCATGATCTTTCTTCTAGACTGTTGGTCTACTGATCTGCCTGTAACTTTGCCATACTATAGTTCCATACTATGCATGTCTAGATGTATCATGTACACATTTCATACAACTTATATCCAAACGGGCATAAGCTGAATCGATCTCTCGCACGTGCGTTGATGTGCTGATTGCTGAGTATCTCTGTCTGCCCTATTTTCATACTTAGTCATTTTGTCTTTCATGACAGAAACTAAACATGACTTTGTTGCCATGATGAAAACACAAAATGAGTCATGCATTCTCAAGTATTCAACTTGCCAACAATCTCCCCCTTTGTCATTTATGGCAACAAAGGAATGTGGTCAAGTTACTCAAAATGACTTAACACAAAAAGTGACTATATAACATCATATATACATATACTTATCCACATATACACATTCTATATTACTCCCCCTTTGACATTAATGACAAAGGTGTAAAAAAACTTGTAATTCTACTGCATACTTACTCCATATACACTTTAGGGTATGCAATTTTAAGAGATTGGATCTCTTTCTACCAAAATACTTTCATAGCATCAACTGTTTGTAGATGCGCGCACAATGCATATGTCAGCTTCTCCATTTTTATCAGATCCATGCAGGGACCTTGATCATATGTCACAATAGTGGCATCAATCTATTTGATGTTCTCATTGAAGACTGCTAGGGATGGCGCAAGTGCATTTCTTAACTGGGTTTGCCTTACCCTTATCTTGCTAGTTTCTAACTTTGCTTTCTCAATTTTATCTAACTGCCCTTGGTAGACATTGTTACATATGTTCATGTCTTGCATGGAAGTTTCAACTGATTTTCTTATGTTATCTATCATTAACTCTACCTCTTCTACCTTTTTGGTGTGCTCAGAGGTGAGCTTTACTCTGTCCATATAGTTTGTTATGACTCTCTTTCCTTTATCTGCCAATTCCTTCAATATAGATTGCCCAATCTTTAAGGAGTTCAAGTCTAAGGTAAAGTTCTTTACCAAATCATCCAGTCTCTCCTTCTTGTATTCATCTTCTGTAATCTTAGTAGTAGAGTCTACTAAGCTTATAAAGTGTGATTTGAAGTTTGACAAAATGTTGTCCACATCTTCAACTGATTGGACTTTGGCTACTTTCTGATCAACAAGCACTAAGTCATTCAAAATGTTCACTGTTTCCAAAAAGTGAGGGTTCCTCATCACTTGTTTTTCCTTTGCTTTTTCCATAGCAAGAACGCTGATTTTGATTAGGTCTTCTTCTCCCCATGCATCCAAACTTGCTGAATCAGGAGTTAACCTTGACAACAATGAGGTAGATGGTTGAGTGGATGGTGAGAATATAATATTCTGACTTGTATCCTTGCATTCAACCTTTACTGGTTTCTCTTTTATTGGTGTCTTGTCACCTTGAGTATCTTCATTTATGTCAATTTGATCATTGATGGGAACTTCATCTTGTTGTGTAGAGGTATCATCAGTGCACATTTCTTCAGTACTTACAAATGCCTTATCAACTTTGTCCATATCTTTTTCATATGCAGTCATGGATATCTTGACATTGTCAACTACTATAGTGTCTTCTGAGTCTTTATCTATATCAGAAGTTATTATCACTATGGATGCTGAGGCCTGTGGACCTGTCATAGGCGCAATCTAAATCACTGATTTTGTAGCCTATTTGGGAGGAGCTGGAGTAACTTTAGCTGTAGGTACCATTGGTGGATACATGTGTCTATCCATAAAGACTTGTGCAAATGCCTTTTCAGTCTCCTTACATATCTGTTCATACTCCTTGTTCATAATCTGTAAGGTCCTTGTCTTAGTTCAAAGATGAGGCTTCACCAGATCTAATAATATAGCCTTCTCATCATGTGACCATACAGGAAGAAGAGTATCCAATGTTTCTTCTCTTATCCTCATATCTTCCTCAATTGCATGTCTTTTCATGATCTCTAATAAGTTTTATAACTGATCCGGTATCACTGTCTTGAGTTCAAGAATTTTCTTCTTGAACTTGATCATATGAGATATGATCATAGAGTGTATCTCAGTCTTATCAATTTCTTGATACTTGTCATAGACTTTAGAAAGTGTATCTAATCTCCCTTCATTAACAATCTTGTTCCTCAAAACATTTAGACTAGGTCTAAATCCTACCTCAGGAGGAGCTTGAGTATGCTTTGCTTTTCTCCGAGTGTTCCTTGAGGATGGGCGATTTGTGGATGCCTATTTTCTTCCTCTAGTCTTATTGCTTGGTGTAGACAGTGGAGATGAATCTAAGTCAATGGTGGTAGAGGGTGCAAAGGTGCTCTCTAGTTTCTTCTTCTTCTGGATCTGTTCAGCTTTCTCAATTGATTTTGTTATCTTGGCATCTCTGGCTTTGTCAAGATCTTCTTGGGTGACTCCATGAACTTTTAGAATCTTAGATGTAATTCTTCTTGCTTTCCTTTTATTATCAGCACTGTGTAAGATAGTATCCACTTCATTGGTCTTCTCTCTATAAGTGCCCCATTTAGGCTCATTAGGATCTTTGGGCACTGACAATAGAAATTGTGCATATCTTCCAACACATGTTCTTCCACTTCATAACCAAGAGGATGAATCCATTTGGTTCTAGGTTCAACTACCTCCATGCATGTGCAATCTATTTCTACCATGAAACATATGGTATCCTTGTATTTGTCAACTATCTTCTTAGATAATCTGTACCCATTCTGCATTTTGATCTTGAATGTCTTTATATCCATATCCATGGCATCCCTTGCACTGCTCTCTAATGTGACCTTGAGTGATATCTGAGACATTGTGGGTTTTCTACTGTCTAGGTAAAGGTTTTCAACCTTTCCAACTATATAGAAATACAAGTAGATGATTAGAGATTTAAACCTGAATGTCTTTCTCCTGTCATGCTTGATAATTCAAATGATGTCAATCAATTGACCTCGCAAGATCTCACATAAGTTGTATTGAGTGTTATCCTTCACCATTCTGATAGCTTCTAGGACTATTGCTGCAGAGACACTGTTCAATCTGCTAGCTTGCTGAAACTTATACCCGAGTATCATTGTCAGAAGTTTTATGTCATCTTCTTTGATAGGGTCAACTTTCATTTCGCGCTTGTCACTTTTGGATAGACAAACTTGTTCAATCTACTTTTTAACATCCTTGCCAGTAGGAAAGAGTGGTCCAGTGTTGGGAAGTCTTCTTAATTCATGAATTAGGTCTATGGTGATATGTACAGGGACCTCACCAATCTAGTAAAGATCATCATGTATTATGCTCAACAAAATCTTTACCCATTCAAGCTCATCAAACTCATGCACATTAGAATACTCGAAGATAGGGTTATCAATCAAGTGTACAAATTCATCTTTGAATGTGTAGTCAGGTTTCATCATGGATGCCATATGAGTAGCTATTTTGACATCTCATATTGTTTCCTTCTTACAATAAATATACGCGTGGATATCTTCCATGTGAACAACACCTAGTGGGGTTTTGGAGAAATCCCCTTCCACATCATCTAGTATGGATTTGAATGGATGTTTCTTGATTACAAATCTTTTCCTCTCTGCTATATCAAACACAACTGGAGTTGCCATACTTAGTTGGAATTTTCTTAAGTAGGGTTTCATGAAATTCTGAAATAGCACGACTGCTAGGGTTCCGTTCCAAAGTTGTTATCCATTTGCTCAACTGCCAAATTTGTTATTCCTTCATGCCTTGATGTCTAGTGCTCCAATGCTCTCCAAATTCTTTTCTCTTCAAATGAAAGTGTGAAGAAGATCGAATACTTTCTTTCTTTTATACAATCTACCGCATTTAATGTTTGCAACCATATGCAAATTACCCAGAGATTATGAAAATTTGATCCTGATGCATTTTAGACAATGTGTGAATGCACATAGCAATATTATGTTCTTGTAACCATGATTTCATAGGCGCATACTCAAAGGTGAGTATACCAACCGTGCAGGGGTCCTGAGCTAGAATAGCTCCCCCTAAGACCAAGAAGGTCTATTCAAGCAGGAGTAGAGGTTGCATCCACTGTGGATGCATCAAAAACTTTTCCAACATCATTGTCCTTCTTTACTTCAACCCAAATTTTGCTTGAATCTTCATTTGCTTGAACAAACTTTACTTCTCCTTTTTCTTCAAATAGTGATTTCTTAGGTTCATCTTGCTTCTGAGTATCTACAAAACTTTGAGATGTGTCCTACCTTTCCACATGTGTGACAAATGATAGGAGGTCTAATGCTTTTGTTCATCATGCTGCATTTCCTTGTTGTGTGTCCATTGTAGTTACATATTTGACATGTAGTGTTCTACAAATTCCTTTGAGGTTGATTTCTCTGATTGTTTTGATTCATTCTTCTTTGATTCTGCTGTGACTGAGTTCTGGAATGTATATCCCTGTGACCAAATTTATTACAAGAGAAACAATAACCATTGAAGGGTCTTACCTTTTTGCAATCTCTTGCCAAATGACCATGTTTGTTACATGCATAAAAAGTTTTTTTAACTTGCTTGATTTCCCTTTTTGGTAGATCTTCTTTAATCTCTTCAACATTTTCAACTTTCCTTGCTTCTGAAAGTGCTTCATGAGGTTTCTCTCTTTCTTGTAATGAATTGACTTTGGTTTGTGTTATATTGAATCCAAGACTAGTAGTGTCTCCTTTTTTCTTTTGTGCATTGAGCTGAGATTGAAGTGAATCAGAACTTGTGTGAATTTTATCAATCTTATCCTTTGCTTCTGTTAATTCAGATTCCAACTTCTTTTTTATGTTTTCCAATTCCAGAACTTTCATGTTTGCTTTTAAAAGTTCATCATCTAGTTGCTTTCTTTCTTTGATATTTTCTTCAATAGAAATATGGCTATCTGTGAGCTGTTCATCTAGATTTTCAACTTTATCTTTCAGAGAGATATTCTCTTCATTGATATTTTTGATCATTTTCCCTAAGTCACTTGTAGAAAAATCTTTCAAATCTTTCCTTAGTTTCTTGATAATCATTTGTGAGCCATCAACTTTCAGTCTAAGTTCTTCATTTTATTTTTTAGATCTATCAAGATCTTCAAGAGCTGCTTCAAGATTATTTTTCAAGTGTTTTTCTTCTGCTGAGTCCATGATCTCCTCAAGTGGTTAAACTTATTTGTTGAGGACCAGAGCTCTGATACCAATTGTTAGAAA
>MU227459.1:1372576-1382724 GCA_018584345.1 Thuja plicata | reverse complement strand
ATATATACATATACATATATACATATAGATATATAGATATATATACATATACATATATACATATATATATATACATATATATATATACATATATATATGTATATATATACATATATGTGTGTGTGTGTGTGTGTGCAATGCGCACCCATAATTTACTTTTCAATATTGATGCCAGAATATTTTGGTTATTTTCATGATGATTAGGTATATGTTATGATGATTTTACTACTCCCATACTTGCATGTGTATGGTTAGTGTATATGTTTTATAATGCTATGTGGCATGTCTATCTTACATTTATGTATGATATGTTTGATGTGGTACAAGATGAAGACATAGTTACTTGCATTGTGAGATCCACACAATCGACTGATCCCTATCATTGTTTGTGTTATATATTATGTACATGCTCGGCTTTGCGATGTAGGTTTGCAGGTACCAGGCATCAACTTCTCTGAATTGTCAGGATGAGCATTCCCTATCACATTATCTCAGTGGTAAGAGAGGGGAGATAACATTCAATCCTAAAACTTATCATAAGCTCTCATTTGTCCTAAAAAAGTGGACAAGTATCTAGTTGACTACCTTCTCTAAATTTGTCGAGGTGACGTGAATTCGTGAACCCTTATTTGACCATGCTTATGTTGTTGTATCTTTTCTATATTTTTATTTGGTCAGATTTCAGTATGCCTGCATGAGGGTCAATGTAGTATTTTTTCGTGATGTAAGTAAAATACTAATTAAAGGTTAATTATAAAGTTTCAAAAATTGAACCTTCTAAGAATAATAAAATATTAAATATATAGACATTTGATTAATGGGGATTAATTAAATACCTATATTTATTAAAAGGGATTTAATTAAAAATCTAAAGATAAAGTTTAAAGATTTAATTAAATATTATATCTAAATGAAAATTAAAAGGCATATTTAATATAAATAAATTATTAATATGCTACAAATATTATTCCTAATTAAAATTAATAATATGCAATGTAATTGCATTTAAATAATAATAAATTGAGTTTTATTTTTAATTAAAAATTAAGTTTTGTGGATAATTAATTATTTAATTACAAAAAAAAAACAATTCTTTTATCTTTGTTTTCACAGTTCAGTTTTTGGGGAAGTTGAACTAGAAATCCTAGTTAAATAGTTTTTAATTATGAGAGGATTTGGGGTCATTTTTCACGAAAAAAAAGGAAGACGGGGAGTTTTTCAGAACACAAGTTTTACGAGACACGCTATAGGTTTTGCATGGAGATTTTCAAGTTAAAGAATATATTTTTTAAACCTTGGGAGTGAAGTCTTGTTTTTGGTTCTTCTTCTTCTTCTTCTTCTTCCTCTTCTTCTTCTTCTTCTTCTTCTTCTTCTTAGCAAGTCTATGATGGGGATCTCTAACCAAAAGAGCACTCTTGCTCCAAATAAGAACTTTCTTTGGTCGTCTTAGGGTATCTTTCTCTACCCTATCTGGAGGACAACTCTATGACCCCCTACTTCCCTTAGAACTCACCACCACCTTCAATTCACTTTGGGATCCCTCTCAATCCAAAAATACACCCATAGGCTCCATTGAGCCACCTTTCTCCCAATCTGATCTTGGAAAAAGGAATGAGATTACTGACCATTCCTAGGTCACTTTAAACCAATTCTGATCAACTTGGATGGATCATTTTTAAGGTTTCTAATCGAGTTCATATTTTTCAAGATTTTAGGCCTTGTAGCCATTTTGGCCTAATTTGCCCTCCTAAACACTGAAACCTTGGATTTATTGCAAAATTTCCTTAACAGCCCTCTGAACCAATTATGCATTCTTCATAGGTCCAACCTAGACTCTAGGATTTTCTAGGTTTTAGACCCCCACCCTATCTGTACATAGGAATTTCACCAAACCCCTATTGTTTAAGGGTTTTAGGAGCATGTTCACCAGTTTGAGTTCTTTGATTGCACAAAGTTTTCCCACCAACTCCACTATCCTTCTCCTTGAATTTATTTAACAAGGATACATACCCCTATATGCTCCCACCATATGTTGGTTCCAACCAATCCAATTAGCATGCTTTCTTGATACTGTTCTACACAAACCTCTAACTAGAACGCCACTGCAATCGCCTAGGGCTTGATGGAAAAATTAGTTCCCATGCACACAATTAATGCACACAAGGTCCCATACTTTATTCCAAGTGGCCATAGTTTTCCAATAACAGGAACTCAAGTGGGACTCATATTTACAAATATTGGTCCAGAACAAGACAGTGCACCGGTAAAACAAAAATAATTTATAAAATGATAACTAGAAGTGCCAAAATACCAACTTAGCTTCACAAAGAACAACTACATGACAAAACACAAAGTCTCAATGCATTAATTCATTCCATTGAATCCATTAAAGTTCTAGATGATGGCTTTGTCACAAAATATAGTCAAATTCTATGCTTCTCAACACACAGTCCGTACACTAACACAACCAACCCTTAGATTGGGGTTTGTTTGACCTTATATAGGTTATCCCTTCATGTTCAGACCCTAAGGCTTGGATTTGGGCACCATTAAAGACCTTTCCTAGTTTTTAGGAAATGTTGTCATGACAACTTTGCAAAGTTGCTAAGTTGTCATGAGCAACTTTTACAACTTTTGCTCATTTGACAATCCACCATCCTCAATATTTCAACTCAACTCTAAACCATTACATAAGACCTTAAAACACTTAAAAACATCAAAATCACAAGTTCCACTCCATTTTGGAGTCTTGGTCAAACTTTGGCCCTTTGTTGAATTTCTAAGACTTAAACTCTTAGATCCTAATTGACCACACAAACTATTGACTCAAAACACTCTTATATCCAAATACACACCAAAACAACCTTGGGAATTTATACTTAGTCCTTATTACCTTTTTGGTTGGCTAAAACCACCTAAAAGCCAAAAATGCTTAAAGATCTTCATAATACCTTAAGGTTCTCCTGCACCATCCTCCCCCTGCAACAAGAAAATAAAGGTATCTTAGGTGTGATGAACTCCATTCTTATGCCATGCTTCTTGAAATCTCCTTCCGCTATCCATGTAGCCTCTAACTCAGGTTGGTGTTCCCATTTCACCAAGTGTTCCATGTAGACTTTGTTCCTTGTCTTCTTCCTCACTCTTGAACCCACAATATTTTCCACTTGTGGCTTGATCTGATTAGGTACTTGGAGTTATTCCACATCCTTAATCACCTATGTGTTTTACTTTCCCACATCTATATCTGGAACCTTGTATTTGATCAAGTCCTTCACATTGAAAATTGGATAAATAGACATCTCTTTGGGTAGATCTATCTTGTAGGCATTGGATCCATACTTATCTAACACTTTACATGGTCCAATCCTCTTCATCTATAGTTTACTTGGTATACCCTTCTTAGCCTGGCCTTTTTCAAGAATACTATCGCCAAGTCTCCTACCTAAAATTTTGAGTCTCTACTCCCTTCATCCTTCTTAGCTTTCAACTTCTGATTAGCCTCCATTAATATATTTTTCACTTGCTCGTTGACCTCTCTCATTGACTGAGAAAAATTGTTTGCATGACCACTGATTCCTTCATAACCCTTTATATATCTAAGCTCAAGAACACCTCTTGGATGTACTCCATATACAATTTCAAATGGACTCTTACTAGTAGTTCTATTTTTGCTATCATTATACAAAACAATTTCCTATGGGATGACTTGTTCCCATCCTTTCCCATATTCCTTGGTTAAACACCTCAAAAAGTTTCCAAGAACCCTATTTATTACCCCTTTCTGACCATCCATTTGAGGATGATATGCATAACTATGAGACAAATTAGTTCTTAACCTTTTCCATAGGTTCTTCCAAAAGTGCCCCATAAAATTCACATCACTATCTGCAACTATGATCATTGGCAATCCATGTATCCTTACTATCTCCTTGAAGAAAAGGTGGGAAACGGACTAGAATCATGTGTTGTTTTACATGGGATGAAATGAATTATCTTACTAAACTTGTCCACTACCACAAACACACTGTCGAAACTAGTTGGTGTCCTAGGTAGTCCTACTATGAAATCAATACTTATGAACTCCCATGGTCTATTTGGGATGGGAAATGGTTGGTAAAGATATGCATTTGATGATATCCCCTTTGCCTTTTTACATACTCCACATTGGTCAACATACATCCTTATATCTTTCTTCATTTTAGACCACCAATAGAATCTCTCCACTAGGTCTAGGGTCTTATTTAACCCAAAGTGTCCACTCAAACTTCCATTGTGCTTCTCTTAGATGAGGTTCTCCAACATGGAACCCCTTGGAACACATAGTTGCTTCTCTCTAAACAATAAACCATTGTGCAAGGTATAGTCTGCATATTCACTATGAAAGTGATTTTGAAAATTAGTACACACCTTATAAATCTCTGAGAAATCTGAATCTCCCTCATATAGATCCTTTAATCCTTCAACCCTTGTATTCTGCAGTTGAATCTCCTTGATGGTAAGAAATCTCCTACTAAGGGCATCTTCTACCTTGTTATTTACCCCCTCTTGTGCTTTATAGTAAAAGGGTATGATTGCAAAAACTCAATCCACTTTATATGCCTCAAACTAAGCTTCTCCTGTGTATTTATGTAGATTAGGGCTTGGTTATTAGTATATACCACAAATTAGTTTGGCAACAAGTAGCACCTCCACTTCTTAAGAGCTTGCACCAATGCATAAATCTCTAGATCATAGGATGAGTATCTAGACTTTGCTTCATTAAGCCTCTCACTAAAGAAGGCTACTGTTCTCCTTCCTAGCTTAGGACTGCACCCACTGCTATGTTTCTAGCATCACATTTCACTATAAATAACTGTAGACACCTAAAATTTACTAGGTGTATCTCAAATATTCCAAATTATAAATCTCAGCCAAATGCTTCAAAATATCATCAAATGGACATTAAATAAAGGCAAATCAAATGGAAAAAATTCAAATCAATTTAAAAGATCAATTAAATCATGAAATCAATTAATTAAATTCAAGCCTAAAGGGATTAATCAAATCATGTAATTGATTTTTTCAAATCAAAAGGGGATCAAATCCAACCCAATCACCCTTCCATGGCTAATTTAATTAAAAGATGGAGTTATTTAATTCCTAATTTATTTAAGACAACCAACAAACTTTCCCTCCATTTGAAGATGCCTCAAAGATTTTGAGTTAACCAAGCTTTGATCATGATCAACTCACTCTACCCCCTACCCTTGGGAAAATGCTATAAATACAAGCAATTTCCTTTGTATTTGGATCCAAGAATTCAAGAGCAAAAACATCCTTATTATAGACATATGGAGAGCAATATTGAGGAGCATTTGAGAGATTTGAGAGAGTTTTAGCATTTGTATTATCATTTAGTATCATGTTTAGGAGCATTTTCTAATTTCTTTCATGATCTTGGAGCATTTCTAAGCATTTTAAGCATTCTAGCTAGATTTGAGCATTGAAATTCATATATATCTCATTCTAGGATTGTCCTTGAGAGAGATTAAGCCTAAGAGCTCTCTTAACAAAGCTTGGATAGAGAACCATGAGATGATATAGTTTTGTTAGTTTCAATTCTTAGATTAACTTGTCGCCTGTCAAATAAATTAGAACGCCTGTCAGATAAAGTGCACTTCCTGCTAACGTTCAATAGCTTCTTACCAGCATTTTCTAACTACTCTTTATCATTTCCGTGCCACTTGATATCTTTATTTTATTGCCTGTGAAATTTTAAGAGCCGTGTAGTAATAGTTAAAAGCCGTTAGTAAAGTTTAAAGTGACGCTTGCTAAAATTTTATAGCCGCTTTTTAGCTGTTAAATGTCGCTTAATAAATTTTGTTTCAAATCAATTTTTGGTTGATTCTGTCACTTTTCTAACTCTCTGTGTTTCCTATTTCTGCAGATGAAAAATCACCCCAAAGTACAGAAACCAGAAAAGCGGATCACAAGGCCTAGCAAGGAGGTAAGAGCTAAGACCAAAAACGATAAGGAAGTTCATAATGCAAATTTGTTTGAAAGCTTATTTGAAGAAGAACACCTATATGATTATTATATTAAGGTGTTTTTCTCTTATAAGAGAAAATTTCCCACTCTTTGAGTAAATTTACATTCTTTTGTCCTTAAAAGCTTTCATTAATAAATCTTTCATTGGAAAAGGCTTTTTAGGAGTTTTTGTGTCTTGTAAAGGTTTTCAAGTTTTTCTTCACTTTGATGTGCTTTGTGTTGACTAACTTTGTTGGAGGAGATAGAGTGGGAATGATTGCCACCAGGTGAGTATAAAACAAGAAAAAAATTCAAAAATGCACCTAGCCCTTTTGCTAGCTTCAAAATCAGGTATTCCACTCATCAAGCTTGCATTTGATTAAATTGTGGCATTCTTTGAATCTAGAATAATTAGACAATCTTTTAGTTCCTCCAAATTGAACAAGCATTAGGCATATGCTCTTCACTGTTTGAAGTGAATCAAAAAGCCAAATGTGCAAAGCCAATTTGGTAGAAGGACAAGGATAGGCAAATTGAACCACACATTTCCTTTTTAAGAACCTCCTTGTCAAGAGTTTGAAAATGAACAAACTTGCTTAAAGTGTTTGGAATGAAAGGAAGACAATAGGGATATGTTCTTCACTCTTTGAGTGAATCAAATTCCCAAACTTGTTGGACCAAGTTCATTTTTCACTTTTATGCACATGTTAGCTAAAATAGAGCTTTAAAGGGCCTACCTCCTGAGAATTGCATTACGAGGATGGTGAGAGGGAATGACCCAAAGTGGGAGATACTTGCTTTTACCACAATATCGTCTAACCCACTATAAAATAATGCACTTTTCCTTAATCGGAAAGTGACTAAAACTTGTACAAGCCATCCTCACTTGCTCTAGAAGTCCTTTGGGATTGTTCAAAATCATAATTTGTGCATGTGGGAAGCCCTCAAAGGGGTAAAGGATCTTGAAAAGGTTTAGATCGGAATAGGTTGAAACCTGATAAATTAGTAGACCTACCTTTTTTAGAGCCATGTTTAACAGCCAAATTTGGTGAGGTTAGGATAGACTGCTTGGAAGATATTCTTGTATAAACCATGTTAAAACATCTGAGAATGTACACTTTAGTGTGGTTCTAGGGATATGATGCAATTCTTATGTGTGTACTGAGTTTGTATTTCATTTTCATGCAAGAATATTGTTGATGAATTTGATCAAAAACATAAAAAGTTTAAACCCTGAAAACACTTTTAAAATTGACAAAATCCATTTTGATCAGCAAAATGCCACGTACAATCATTAAAGGGCCACTTACAAACAAAGCTAGGCTGCTTAACCAAACTTGAAACGCCACGTTAGTACCTCAAACAACTACCTGGTAACTGGAAAAAGCCACGTAACGACATTACATATACGCCTAACAACAAAGAAATGCCGCCTGCTAACTGCAGAGTGCCGCGTAAAAATTTTCCAGTGACCATGTACTATCATTGAAAGGCCGCCTACACACAAGTAAGAGCCACCTAAAAACTTTGAAAGGCAAATAGTGGGTATCTTCCAAGAGTTTCAGAATAAGATAATTTTCTTTTTGGATACCCTTTTCAACATTCTGCCACTAAGAATACTGATCTTGATCAAAATCTGCCATTTGTGGGAATTTTACAAATTCATGCTCAAATTGATCACTTAGTGAGTTTTGAAAACCTGAGATCCTAATTTCAACATATGCTAATGTCAGTTGTCACATGATCTCATTACATAAAAACTACCCTACAACCAGACAGGTCCTATTTGAGACAAGAGTGTCCTTTCCTGGGTGATCCTTTTTTCGCAAACCCTGTGCACAAAACCATCAAAGCAATGGAACTGATGATGTATTTTCCATTTTTTCATATAGATCCTAATTAGATTAACCATGTGAACAAGGACTTAAAAAAAAAAGGAAATATAGATCCTAACAACCAAGGATCCAACACCAATATCAGTGGAGGAACAAACATAGACCCTAACAACCAAGGGATGAATAACACCAACAACGGGGGAATTTTGACCCTAATGAAGAAGAGCTAACTGATGAAAAGGTTACCAAGGCTATGCAAATCCCTTTCTTCATGAAACTTGTGGACAAAGTGTTGGAAAAGGATAAATAAAAATACTTCCTAGACCTAGCACAAACATGTCTTAAGCTTCCACATGACTATGATTTTGCCAAACTTAAGAAAGAAGAAGTAGAGGCTAACCCCATTGATATCATGAACAAACAATTCTATCTTTTTTAACTACAATTGGACACATTGAAACAAGGCGGGGCTCCTAAACCTTTCTCTATTGAATCCTTGTGTCCTTTTCCTTGTGACAAGTCCTTAGTCATGATACCATTTCCAACAAATGCTATTTATCGGAAATATGATAAATATGAAGGGACCTCTGATCCCCAAGATCACTTAAGGGAATTTTGTGTCCTAATTCTAGAGTTAATGCATGACACAACTTACCTTATGAGGTTATTCCCTAGAAGTTTGGGAGGCATGGCAATGGAGTCATTTTCAAAATTACCCTCCGGTATTAGGACCTTTGAAGAATTGGCCTCTAAATTTGTAACCCACTACTCTTATAACATCAAACATGAGGCTACAATTCTCAATCTATGCAATACCAAACAAAGAGATGGAGAGGGATTCCTACTTTTCCTACAACGATGGAGGGCGGTATTTGCTAGATACCCTCGAAGTGTACCTGAAAAGGAAAAGATGGATAACTTTGTGAATAGCTTGAATCCTGAAATGAACTATTGACTAAGGTTGCAGTGCCCTAGATCATTCCAAGACCTAATAGAGAATGGGGTGACAATAGAATAGGTATTGGTGAAGAGTGGAGAAATCAAACTCTACAAAGAGAACAAAAATAACAACAACAATAATAGCTCTAACACCAATCAAAATCGAAATAACAACAACAGCAACAACATTCGATATTGGACAAGGAATAACAACAACAATAAAGGAGCGGTTAATGATGGAGTGGTGGAGGCTAATACTTTAAAAGCTACCCCTTTTAATCTCACTCAAAACTTAGTTCAAGCCAATAACATGGATCAAACTCCTAAGGTACCCTACAACAACACTAATAACAACTTCGGGAACAACCAAGGGGCTTCTAAGCCTAAACCATTCTTTGCACCTACACCCAAAAGGACCTTCACTACTTTGGGTGAACCATTGGAATATGCATTAAGGACACTTATTGCTAATAAACTCATTGATCTACCAAAGGCTCAACCCTACAAACCACATATCAAACCATATTGGTGGAATGAGAACAACCATTGTGACTATCATCGAAATAGGGGACATAAGACCAATGATTGCTTGCGTCTCAAACATGTGGTACAAGATCTCATAGAAAATGGTGTGATCAAGGTGGATGGACCTCAAAATAATGAAGATCACATAGCCTTTAAAACTACTTTTTATAAACATGAAAAGGGAGAATCTTCTAATTCCAACAATGTAGGAAATAATGCAAACAATGTAAAAAGCGGTCATAATGTCAACTTTGCCCATACTTATGACAATACCATCAATGTTGTTGTGATTAAAGACCAACCTATTCAAGGATCTGCTAATTCCATCGCAAGGGGGCAAGCCTCAAAGGTTACCTTACCAGGGGTTACTCCTATTACCATTGGTCCTAAAGCACCAACTATTGTGGCTAAACAAACACCATCCACCACAAAGCCTTATAGTTTGGTAGATCAATTACAAAAGACTCCCGCCCAAATATCAATTTTGGAATTGTTAAAACTATCTCCTAATCACAAATAGATTTTGGAAAAGGCCTTATGGGAGACCACGGTTCCTATAAAATTGGAAGAAGACAAATTTTAGAACATGGTAGGACACCTCATAGCCTCTCATTGCCTTTCCTTTTTAGAACAAGATGACATGTCTATCACACATCCTCAAAAATTACCCTTGCACATAGAGGTATTAATCCAAAGACATAGGGTTAAGAGAGTTATCATAGATGGTGGGGCTGGTCTAAATATTTGCACTTTAAACCTTGTCAAGTCATTAGGTTTATCCGAATCTTCCATTGATCCAAAGAAGCAAATAACTATTAAGGCTTATGATGAAGAGGAAAGATC
>MU227459.1:1314305-1355043 GCA_018584345.1 Thuja plicata | reverse complement strand
GATTCAAGAAAAATTTGGGTTGAAGTAAAGAAGGACAATAATGTTGAAAAAGTAGTTGATGCATCCACAGTGGACGCACCCTCTACTTCTGCTTGAATAGACCTTCTTGGTCTTAGGGGGAGCTATTCTAGCTCAGGACCCCTACATGGTTGGTATACTCACCTCTGAGTATGTGCCTATGGATTCATGGTTATAAGAACATAATATTGTAGTATGCATACATGCATTGTCTCAAATGCATCGGGATCAAAGTTGCAAAATCTATGAGTAATTTGCGTACAGTTGCAAACATTAAATGTGGTATATTTTATAAAAGAAAGTAAGTGTTTGATCTTCTTCACACTTGCATTTGAGATCAAAAAATTTGGAGAGCACTAGAGCACTAAGCATCAAAGCATGGAAGCATAAAAGATTTGGCAGTTAAGCGAACAGATAAGAAGTTTGGAAAAAAACCCTAGCAGTTGTGCCATTTTGAAATTTTGTGAAACCCTACTTAAGCAAGTTCCAAGTAAGTATGGTGACTCTAGTATTATTTGATATTGCAAAGAGGAAGAGATTTGTATTCAAGAAACATCCATTCAAATCCATACTAGATGATGTGGAAGGAGCTTTCTCCAAAACCCCACTAGGTGTTGTTCACGTAGAAGATATCCGTGCATATATTTAATGTAAGAAGGAAACAGTAGGAGATATCAGCATAGCCACTCATATGGGATCTATGATGAAACTTGATTACACATTCAAGGATTAGTTCACGCACTTGATTGATAGCCCTATTTTCAAATACTCAAATGTGCATGAGTTTGATGAGCTAGAATGCGTGAAGATTTTTCTAAGCAGAATACATGATGATCTTTATTGGATTGGTGAGGTCCCTATGCACATCACTATAGACCTAATCCATGAATTAACCAGACTTCCCAAGACTGGACCATTTTTTCCTACTGGCAAGGATGTCAAGAAGAAAATTGAATAAGTTTGCCTATCTAGAAGTGATAAGCGCGGAACGATAGTTGACCCCATCAAGGAAGATGACATATAACTTCTAACTATGATACTTGGGTATAAGTTTCAGCAAGCAAGCAGGTTGAACAGTGTCTCTGTAGCAACAGTCCTAGCAGCTATCAGAATGGTGAAGGATAACACTCAATACAACCTATGTGAGATCTTGCATGGTCAATTGATTGACAACATTCAAATCATCAAGAATGATAGGAGCAAGACATTCAAGTTTGGATCTTTGATGATCTATTTGTACTTCCATATTGTTGGAAAGGTTGCAAACCTTTACCTAGACATGAGAAAACCCACAATGTCTCATATTTCTCTTAAGGCCACTTTAGAGATCAGTGCAAGGGATGCCATGGATATGGATATTAATACATTTAGGATCAAAATGTAGAATAGGTTCAGATTATCTGAGAAGATAGTTGACAAATATAAAGATACCATATGTTTCATGGTAGAAATAGATTGCACTTGCATGGAGGCAGTTGAACCTAGAACCAAATGGATTCATCCTCTTGGTTATGAAGTGGAATAACATGTGTTAGAAGGATATGCATAAGTTCTATTGTCTACGCCCAAAGATTCAAATGAGCCTAGGTGGGGCACTTACAGAGAGAAGACCAATCAAGTAGACACTATCTTACACAGTGCTGATAATAAAAGGAAAGCATCCAGAATTACATCTAACATTTTAAAAGTTCATGGAGTCACTCAAGAAGATCTTGACAAAGCTAGATATGCCAAGATAGCAAAAGAACTTGAGAAGGCTGAATAGATCTAGAAGAAGAAGAAATTAGAGAGCATCTTTGCGCCCTCTACCACCATTGACTTAGACTCATCTCCACTTTCTACAACAAGAAAGAAGACTAGAGGAAGAAAATAGGCACCCACAAATCACCCATCCTCAAGGCACACTTAGAGAAAAGAATACTCAAGCTCCTCTTGAGGTAGGATTTAGACCTAGTCTAAATTTTTTGAAGAATAGGATTAAAAATGAAGAGAGATTAGATACACTTTCTAAAGTCTATGACAAGTATCAAGAAATAGATAAGACTGAGATACATTCTATGATATATCTCATATGATCAAGTTTAAGAAAATAGTTCTTGAGCTCAAGACAATGATACCAGATCAGTTATGGAACATATTGGAGATCATGAAAAGACATGAAGATTAGAGAAGAAACATTGGATACTCTTCTTCCTGTATGCTCACATGATGAGAAGGCTATATTATTAGATCTAGTGAAGCCTCATCTCAGAACCAAGACAAGAACTTTATAGATTATGAACAAAGAGTATGAATAGATAGGTAAAGAGACTGAAAAGGAATTTGTACAAGTGTTTATGGATAGACACATGTATCCACCAATGGCGCCTACTACAAAGGAAACACTAGCTCCTCCTAAACAGGTTACAGAACCAGTGATTCAGAAAGCACCTACAACAAGTCCACAGGTTTCAGCGCCCACAGTGATAATATCTTCTGATATAGATAAAGACTTAGAAGATACTATAGTAGTTGATAATATCAAGATATCCATGACAACATCTGAAAAAGATATGGACAAAGTTGATAAAGCATTTGTAAGCACTGAAGAAATGTGCACTGATGATACATCTGCACAACAAGATGAAGTTCCCACCAATGATGCAATTGACATAAATGAAGAAAAAGATACTCAAGGTGATGAGACATGAATAAAAGAGACACAAGTAAAGATTGAATGTATGGATACCAGTTAGAATACTATATTCTCACCATCCACTCAACCATCTACCTCATTGTTGTCAAGGTTAACTCCTGATTCAGCAATTTTGGATGCATGGGGAGAAGAAGACCTAATCAAGATTAGCATTCTTGCTATGGAAAAAGAAAAGGAGAAACAAGTGATGAGGAACCCTAGCTTTTTGGAATCAATAAACATATTGAATGACTTTGTGCCTTCGGACAAGAAAGTAGCAAAAGTTCAATCAGTTGAAGATGTGGACAGCATTCTGACAAACTTCAAAACACATTTTACAAATCTAGTAGATTTAGCTACTAAGATTGCAGAAGATGAATACAAAAAGGAGAGACTGAATGATTTGGTAAATAACTTTACCTTAGAATTGAACTCCTTAAAGATTGGGCAATCCATACTGAAAGAATTGGTAGCTAAGGGAAAGAAAGTTATAGCCAACTGCATGGACAGAATGAAGTTCACCTCTAAGCACATTAAAAAGGTAGAAGAGGCAGAGATCATGGTGGATAGAATCATAAAATTAGTTGAGACCTCCACACAAGACATGAACATATAAAATAATCTCTATCAAGGATAGTTGGACAAGATTGAGAAGGCTAACTTGGAAATCAACAAGATAAGAGTCCAACAAACTCAGTTGAGAAATGCGCTTGTGCCATCTCTAGCAGCCCTAAATGAAAACATCAAACATATTGATGCCACCATTGTGACATATGATCAAGTTCCTTGCATGGATATGATAAAAATGGAGAAAATAACTTATGCCCTATGCGCGCATCTTCAAACAGTAGATGCAATGAAAGTATTTTGGCAGAAAGAGATCCAATCTCTTCAGATTATGTACCTTGAAGTTTACATGGAGTAAGTATGTAGAAGACTTACAATTTTTTGAACACCTTTGTCATTAATGTCAAAGGGGGAGTAATATAGAATGTGTATATGCAGAGAAGTATATGTATATATTAATAAGATGTTATGATATACAGTCATTTTTTGTGTTAAGTAATTTTGATAAACTTGGCCACATTCCTTTGTTGCCATAAATGACAAAGGGGGAGATTTTTGGCAAGTTGACTTTCTGAGGATGCATGACTCACTTTGTGTTGTCATCATGGAAACAAATTCATGTTTAGTTTTTGTCATGAAAGACAAAATGACTAAGTATGGAAAACAGGGCAGACAGAGATATTCAGCACATCAGCGCATGTGCGAGAGATCAATTTAGCTTATGCACATTCTGATATATATTGTATGACATGTGTACATGCTACATCCAAACACACATAGTATGGAACAATTGTACATCAAAGTTACAGACAGATCAGTAGACCAGTAGTCCAGAAGATAGAGCATGGAAGCCGACTACTATTTTGATCAGCATGAATTATTTTGTAATGTAATGGCTAAGTGCCTTTGGTTATATGTTTTTAATGATTTAATTAACATTTTAGTAAACAAACTTAAGCCGACTTGTTCGGAAGCGTTGTGTATTTTTTTTTAGGGACGACTAGAGTCTTGTTTTGGGTCGTGCCTATTCAGATATGAACATATAAGTATGTAATGTAAAGTTATGTTACAAGTGTTGATTATTATGTAAAAGGAAGATATAGAAGAGAAGTATAATGAAGTAAGTATATGATATAGCTCTTTAAGAGAGTAAGAGCATTTGCAAATACACGGAACTAATCAGACAACAGTGTCATCACAGCAGTTCACTTTTGATATAGTGTATATCAACTTTTAGAAGGTTGTAGCCTTCATCCTATTGGGTAGTGAGCCTAGGAAATGAGCCATATACCTTAACAAGGTTTTGTAAAAGACTCCTAATAGGGTCAGACCTTTAACCAGGTCATTGTACTCATATTATAAAGACTGCTTCTAACAGGGAAAAGGAACTTTAATAGGTTCATTATACCTAGTACAATATTTGTGGGTACTAATCCCCACCAGGGTTTTCCTCTGATCAAGGTTTCCCTATAATCATATCATGTGTTATGAGTTCTTATGTTAAGCTTCATTCTATGTATGTTTGATTTATGTTTAAGATGCTGAAAATTAATTAATAGACAAACACAGATTCACCCCCCCCCCTCTTAGTGTTTCCAACAAATTATGCCTGTGGGATGACTTGTTCCCATCCTTTCCCATATTCCTTGGTTAAAAACCTCAACAAGTTGCCAAGAACCCTATTTATTACCTCTTTCTGACCATCTGTTTGAGGATGATATGCAGAATTATGAGACAAATTAGTTCCTAGCCTTTTCCATAGGGTCTTCCAAAAGTGCCCCACAAACTTCACATCCCTATCTGCAACTATGCTCATTGGCAAGCCATGTATCCTTACTATGTCCTTGAAGAAAAAGTGGGCAATGTGACTAGCATCATGTGTTGTTTTACATGGGATGAAATGACTGATCTTACTAAATCTGTCCACAGCTACCACAAACACATTGTCCAAACAAGTTGGTGTCCTAGGTAGTCCTACTATGAAATCCATACTTATGAACTCCCATGGTCTATTTTGGATGGGAAATGGTTGGTATAGACCTGCATTTGATGATGTCCCCTTTTCCTTCTGACATACTCCATAATGCTCAATATACCTCCTTATATATTTCTGCATTTTAGGCCACCAATAGAATCTCTCCACTAGGTATAGGGTCTTATTTAACCCAAAGTGTCCACTCAAACCTCCATTGTGCTTCTCTTGGATGAGGTTCTCCCTCATGGAACCTGTAATGTCCTCGCCAGGGAACACATAAGGAGTCAGGTCTTTTGACCAAAAATTTCAACTAACAATTTTTTTGTTAAAACATCACATCATTTATTACATTCACAACTGCATTCCTTAAGGTTCCCTTAATGAAATCATTTACCAACATATTTGCGTTACTATTCAAATTGAATTCCATTTCTTTACTTTTACTTATACATTTCCAAATTTAAGAGAGAGGGTAAGAAAGTGATATATCAATTATAACTCCCTAAATCATTTTCATTTCTCTTTCCTACACATTGGATAATTATCCTTTTACAAACTACATATAAATTTTGACATAAGAAGCATTTATTTTCTTTTCAACACAAGAGAGATAGAGAAGATAATTAAACATTACACTTTTCATTACAACTTTGAACTTTCAATTAATATCCCTTGAAATAAACCCTTAGAACTATCCCACCTGGATTACATTGCTTTTCTTTTTTCCAATACAATTTTTGGTAATGAATGCAATTACAATAATAAGTACATGAATGGCCCGAAGGATTTACAAATATATCTTTACATACTCATTTTCAATAATACATGATACAAAATAGAAAGATCTTTATCACTGCATGAAAACTGAAGCATCCAGGTCACGAACCATGAACAACACCTCGAAAGAATTTTTCCACCCAACCATGTGAAACTAGTGAAGTTCCACCCCCCGTGCTAGGAGATAGAACCAAGATACTCACAAGGCTCTAAGCAATCTAAGGCTTCAAAAAACAATAACTTAAACAAATACTAGACATAACAAAATATCACTTAACTATACACAAGGGTTAGGTTTCTAGCATACCCTCTAAGTGAGTGTCATCACATATCCTATTTATTGGGATCCTTCTTGGCAACCATGTAACCCTAGTCCCCCCTTTATGAATAGGGATCCATCCTAGAAGTTACCCATGGTCCTGGTACTCCAACATGACTATGTGGGAAATATTATGTGTCTTTCATTATCTTTTGAATCCCCCCTCCCAAGTTAATTTTAAGGGTATCACTTGATTAAAAACTCACCCATAGGATCCCCTAGAAACCACTTTGTGTCCCAGCACCTATGGTGAGCCACTCACCTAGGGTACCTAGTCCCCTACCCAAAACATCAAAAAAGAATTGCAATACTTCAAATGTTTTATTTCATAGGTTTAGGAAACTTTCTTGTGTACTCAGACCACCAGGATGAGCCCTAACCTTAACCATAAACAACATAAGAACAGAAAAAGAATGTCACATACTCAATACACCTTAATTACACCATTATGATAAAATTCAAGAAATAAAATAAACATTCAAAGAGGTACAAAGACGCAAACAGAGAATATGATCAAGGTTGGAAGATACAGACCAATCCCCAAGCCAAACAATTACCCAACACAGAAATCCATGACTCCAAAGTTTCTAGAATAGGTCCAAATAGAACATAAAATTAATATAAACTAATCAATATTGATGGGGAAAATATTGTACTATAAACTAATGAACATGTAGGGACCTATGAATCAAGGGAGAAGACTAAGTAATCTTGTCTTAGAAAGGTGGAATGATATTACATATTTAAGTGTTGATGAATCTGCTCTTGTAGGTTGGTTGCAAGAGGGATATAGAGAAAGAGAGGAGTAAAATTTATTTAAAGATATTTCCTATTGGTTCGAATCATAAGGGACCCTTTAACTATGTGAGTTTAGAGACTATTTATAGAAACATACATATGACTGTCATAAAAATACAGTCTCGGTGTGGTGAGAATACCTTTTGTTTGAACCGTTAGATCTTCCTAATTTTCATATATGTTGGATAAAACCTAATTACACACATTCTCATTAGAGTGATTTTGATAATAATGTCGGGTTCAAAATTTATTTATGATAGAGTACGGGTATAGGAAAATAAATCAGACATTTTGTCTATTTCCAATTAACACATTTGTTTTTAATTATCATCCTAATTTCAAATTATTTCACAATAGAAACTTTGCAAATAATATGAAATTATAAATATTTAAGAGCACACACATACACATATACATTTTCACATACAATAAGATGATTTACGTGGTTCCAGACCCTACCTGGAGTCCTGCGGAGAAACTTCACAAAGGCTGGAGTACACCTCTACAAGTCCTCCAAACCTTGAGTGAGATGGTATCCTCCTGGATGAAGTCTCCTCCAGAAACCAATCCTCTCCTCCTTCCTCAAAAGACTCTCAATGCACTCCAAGAAAGATGGTAAATCATACCCACACAGAGACAAAATATCATAAATGACTTCTGGATTCAATATTGCAAGAATCACCCAATTTTCCTCCAAAAACTCTCCATCCCCAATCTCCAAAAAAAACAATAAATTTATCCCCCAACTATATGGTTGGAGGAGTTTCTTTACCAGAAGCAACTTCTCTAACTTCCATAGTTGGTTGAAATATTTAACCAAAACTTCTCGTAACCAATAATAAAGTTTTTAACTATTTTAATTAAAATACCCTTCAAAAAACCCTATAACAAACATAATAGACATAATGCTCTCAAGGAAAACACATAGCACAATTGGAATCAAACTAGCCTAACTTCTAGGAGGTCTCGAGTTCAACTCCCCCTAGATAGCTAGTTTTACCAGAAGAGCTATTTTTATTATCTCTTATTATTATTTTACTTTTTATTTAATATACTTCATTTAATACACTTTATATAATCATTAAAATACCATTTACGCAAGCAATTAGAAACACACAAATAATATTATTTATATATGTACAGGTATATGCGTGTGCACCCACATATACACATACCTATATAACATACACTTAATAATAATACAAATATTAACTAAGTCTATATATACACACTTCATACCAAAATCAAACCAACATCATAAATAACAAGACAACATCAAAACATAACCTATAAGACAACATCATAAACTGGTATTCACATTTCCCAACTAGGGTAAACTCCTAACATAAATCTAAGTCCAAGGGTAGCCTTGAGGGTAGCTTGGTAAGATCTCCACACAACAATAGTTCAAGGATTTTGAAGGCACACTCAGACTTGTGTAGCTAGGTGGAGTCGATGCCTAGTACCTACATCCTGCATCACCAACTAACATGCATATACATATATAAACAGACAAGGGAAAACAAGGAGGGAGAGTGTGACATCATTTGGATCTCTCGTAGGAGTAACTACGACTGCCTCTCCTCATCCTACACTCACATCAGCCAGTGTATACATCAAAACATAATGAGGTTAGCAGGGTTAGATCCATATAAATATATAAATCAGATATGAACATTTCATAATTAGTTCATCATTTTATTTCAAATTATTTAATATCTCATAATAAAACTGTATTAGCCAATAAATACGAAATCCAATGTCCCATCATGAAACAACATAGTCCAAACATATGATCCAAAGTATCAAAGTAATAATCCTATCAATCCAAAATATGTAGATACTAGGGTGGGCGTTATAGAACCCTTTGGAACACATAGTTTCTTCCCTCTAAACAATAAATCATTTTGCAAGGTATAGTCTGCATATTCACTATGAAAGTGATTTTCAAAATCAGTACACACCTTATAAATATCTGAGAAATATGAATCTCCTTCATAGAGATCCTTGAATCCTTCAACCCCTGTGCTCTGCAATTGTATCTCCTAGATGGTAAGCAATCTCCTACGAAGGTCATCTTCTACCTTGTTATTTACCCTCTTTTTGTGCTTGATAGTAAATGTGTATGATTGCAAAAACTCCATCCACTTTATATGCCTCAAACTGAGCTTCTCTTGTGTATTTATGTAGCTTAGGGTCTGGTTATCAGTGTATACCACAAATTCTTTTGGAAAAAAGTAGTGCCTCCACTTCTTAAGAGCTTGCACCATTGCATAAAGCTCTAGATCATAGGATGAGTATCTAGACTTTGCATCATTAAGCCTCTTCATTAGGGTGTTCTTGTGAGTTATATTATACAAATTTAGTTGAATAAGTTTTAATTTTATGGAGGAATCCTTTATTATGAACTATGTATATTATAGATACCTGTATGTAAGGATATGGGTTTGAAAACATACATTTTAGGATTAGGGTTGTGAATATTCAGGGTAGGGAATAATTTTCATTTTAGATGTCACCTTAAAAATATGAAGACACTTTAAGATACCTATTTTAGTTTTATTTCATATATTTGAAAATCAAATAGGGTTGTTTTGTATGGAACTGGTCAAATATTGGATGTTATAGTGAAATTAGGCCTATTTGAGCTTGATTTTTCAATCAGAGTATGATGAACATTCACCCATAACTTTTTCTAATTATATTCCAATGGTGAAAAACAAATTTATGGTCTTTTTAACAAACTAGTAACCTTCATTCCTGAACAAGGCTATTGGAGAGATTTACTTTTTACACCATTTAACTGATATTATCTTTAGGATAGGAAAGAATGAAAAATATATGAAATTAAATTATATTTCAATATACATAAGTTTCAAATCCATATCATTTCATATGAGATTATACCATTCAAATTATGTACTAATCTACATAGACGAAATACACAAAAACTCATTGTTATAAAGTTAAAATTGTTAATAAATCTTATTAATTAACAATATTAATCAATTTGACAATTATTAAATGATTAATATGACTGATCTAATCAATTTATAATTTAATTTTAAAGATCATAGAGATTCACTAAAACACCATATATGTTCCATGTGCATACTTTATGTTATTAACTAAGTCATTTATGACTTAAGAGCATTTTAATAAATATAATGATGTTATATAAAATGGAGTTAAATAATATGTCAAATGTATGCATGCCTTCTTTCATGTGATCTTGGTGTTGTTAAGTGTGAGTGTGGGTAGGTTGTTACCCTAGGTGGGGTTTTTCTTCGGACTTGTACTATCTTATGATTTTATGCCTTTTTTCTCTTTGGGTTTCATATTGTAGAAAGTTCATAACATATTTATGTCACAATTGGTTCATGTGTTGTCTTGGGTACATCTCTGAGTGATTTCATGTGTTCCTTGAGTCCTTGATCTTTATTTTATTTTACCATAAGAGGTGACAACCAATATTGTGTTGAGTTGTGATTTGTTCACTTGGTCACCTTGTTTCTTCTACTACAATTATTCAATGTTTTAAGTTATGGTATTTTTTTATTATATTTTACTCCATGTTGGAGAGAGAGATGTTTTTGATGCTATTGAGGATCATTGTTTTGGTGATATGAGATTTAGATAATTTTCTAATTGTTTATTGAGATATCCATTATGGGATGGATGACTTATTGAGATGTCCATTATGGGATGGACACTTTGGGATCATTGTATAGGATGTATTTTTCTTTGTTATGTTCCAACATTTTTATTGATTACTTTCATGATTTAATGATTTACAAGAAGTCTTTTATGGTTTTGGCCATATCTTCTTTTGGTCTTGTGGCTAGGAGCATTAGGGTAGGTTATCTAGGAGCATAGAGGGGAAGTGGGTTGCAATGGGGCCCAGGGCCCTAAGAGGCTACTAGGGTAACTCATTGTAAGTGACCTAATAAGTGATAACTTAATGAAATTAATTTAGAGAAAATATTAATAAGATAAATATGTGCCTCACACATGCCTTAATTACTAGTACAGGCTAAGGATGTGAGTGGGAGGAGGTGCTTGATCGAGGTCTTGTATGGTTAGAATCCTTAATTATATGAAAGGATTACTGAGCCACATAGAGTCACTTGGGGGCCAGGGTCCAGAGGACCTACTAGGGAAACTCAAGGGTAGACTTATGTGATGACACTTCCTTATATGTTTTCTAGGTTCCTACATGGGTATTTGGTACACTTTCTTTATCTCTTGATCTTTCATACTTTTAACCTTGAAATATTCTTGTTACCTTTTTATTTGGTCTAACACTGAATTAGTCTTGCTTGTTTGTTATTTCCCATGTGTTTGGGCCTGTTGTTATCTCCTTAACACGCTAGGAGTGGACCTTTGGTTTCACGTGGTCGAGTGGCAGTGATTCTTATTACCATTGAGATCCAATGTTCATGATTTTTTCTTGGATGATCCTTGTTGTAGTTGTACCCTCATGTTCTTCATTGTTGGAGACTTTCTCATATCTTTCTTATGATGTATACTTGTAGTACTATATCAGTTGTGATATTCTTAGATATTGTACTGTACTTTATATTTATTTTTATTACATACCATGTGACTTGTGCAGTGGATGTTGGTTCATTATGTATACCTTATGATATCAGTTCTATCGAGGTTTCATTTATGAGATGATGTTCTTGTTATTCACTTGCATTATATGGAGATTGTAAATTATTTATTGTATTTAGTATATTAGTTAGCTTACATAATTCTACATCTTGGAGCCCTCAGGATTTGTAATCTATAAATGAGTTATATTTATGAGTACGTATTGTCTTATGTTATATTTCTCCCGCATTATTACTCATTATCAATTGTAAACTCTTTCAAAAAACATTATTCTGTAAATTTAGTATCTTGTTTGTTAATTTCTCTTGGGTTCCCTGGCGAGGCGTTACAATATATATATACACACACATATCATGTATATATACATATATATACATATACATATACATACATATACATATACATATACACACACACACACACACACACACACACACACACACACACACACACACACACACACACACACACTTGTAGAATAATAGAAATTCATAAAGATTTAACCTAACAAACATGTTGTCTTGAAGAATAATTTGAAATATTCATTAAGGATTAGCACGCTAGCAGCAGACCCAAAAGATAGGTTTCACATTAAGACCTTCTTTCCATGTTACCATGAGACCTATAAATAGTTCATGTGCATAAGATAAGTTCATTACATAGCACAATTACCAAAAGATAAAGAACTTCAAGGTATACAGGATATATTATGATGAATATGGGAACACAACAACCAAGACCATGTCTTGATATGCATTAAATTCAATATCAAATAGAGGAACAAGACATACCAAAAACCTGTAACATACTGCATGACTATCCAGATAGAAAAGATACCCAAAATAAGCTTTGAACACAACAACCAATACGAAAAGATTAATCTTCATTATACTTTACTAAATTTCCTCCATAATTGTCCTAAAAATAATACTACCTTTTCCAGATTAGGGATTAACTCCACGCTACACAACATCATAGCACACTACATAGGGTAGATCAATATTGTACATCATCTGGAGAACAATATTCTAGATCAAAGGCTTTGACATATCAATGAAAACAATGTCATATCATCTCAACACTTTCCTACATAGATAAGAAATATGGACAAAGTCAACATGCATGAACAAAGTCCAAAGACCAATTAGAAATTACCTTTCAAAGAAATGTTATCTCTGTCATAAAATAGACTTCCAAATGGTATTACACATTGCATTTATTATATTTATTATTACAATAAATAAATCTTTAATGTCACATAATTAAGCATATTTATTTTTGCATTAAAAATGTTGTTATTACTTAAGGCAATATTAATTATTGTATTATTAAAATATTAATAATAATAAACAATATTTAAGTGTTTCCTTTATATTATATTTAAATCCTCATTGTAATATATAAAATCATAATAATAATACTTAAAATAGTTTAATACTTAATTATTTTTTATTGATACTTTTATAAATTTATTTAATTAATATTAACAAAATTACTAACTTTCTATTAAATCACTTTTTATCAAATGTCAATCAGAGATTGTGAACTCAAAACAAAAACATAGTCACATGGAAGGGTAGTACATATTCTTAAAGTTGTCTCTAGCATTTTTGTTCACATTAATTATTTTAAATTTTTTAGTAGAGACATTATTTAATGTTTGTATCTATTGATTCATTAACATACTTTTTTTAATTTGTAATATTGTTTTTTATTAAGTCGGCAGAGAAAGGGCCTTGATCCCATAACAACTATAAACACACTAGGAAGAAACAAAAGAAGCCCTACTTAGGGTCATGACAGCCGAGAGAAAGTAGAAAAACCCCACCCAAATAATTAACCAAAAACACAAAAAAAAACATCTTTAGAGAGTTTCTATTCTACTACTACTACTACTACTAACCTTAACATAGTCAAAGTTAACATCAACTATCCAGTTTATATCACTAAAACTAACAGTACTATAGCAGCTACTAAAAAACATCATCACAGAGTTTTTAAAATTTATCAAACAATAGACATGCTATGAATACCACACGAACTGTAAGTTTAAAAGAACTATACAGAAAAAAACAAAAGACAGAACAAAAAAATAGCAGAAAAACACAACTAATTATTTAAAAAACTAGCAATCTTGTCCAAGTCCTTAGATAGTCTCTTGAGAGAAGAAAGAAAATCTTTGGTATCCTCATCGTTGTGCTCTTCTCTTTGGCCAAATCCTCATATTTTTTACTCAAAAATTTCTTCATCTTTCTTCTTCTCAAGACAACACCAAATAGAGCTCTATTCATAAACATGTGTTGGAATTATTGGAATGATGTACTGAGAGGGGAGCGGTGAATCAGTACCTCTAAAACTTTTTATATGGTTGGCCCATTAACCTTTGAGTCATCAAATTTGTATTATTCCTATCTATCTATTCATATTTCTATATGTATGTGAAATCATAATATAAGTTCTTTACATGTGTAAACATTCAAGAAACATTCATGAAAACAAATAACACATAACACATGATATTATATCGCAGAAAACTCCTGTTAGGAAGTAAAAATTGCGATGGGGATGTCTACCCACAAAAATTCACTATCTGCAGACAAGAAGGGAGCTAGTAAAGGCTTACAATTGATCACTTATGATGATCTACCTTGTTAATATTATTAGAGTGGAGACCTGTTAGGATCTACTTCATTTGAAGCTTTAGCAACACTGTTAGGTGTGCACTTTGTTAAGAGATTTATCAAAGAATGGTTAAGTCCACCTTCAACAAAAGGATTTTAGTTGTAATGTGCTTGTTAGAATGCAACTAAAATAAAAATGTTGATGTGATAGTGAATGCAATCTCTAATTGCTGATAACAGATCCTGTAAAGCTTACAATGTAAATGTAATCACCTTAAGTGATTGAGTGATACCTTGTCTCTGCTCGTCGGTAGCCTTTCTGTGTTCTTGATAACTACTTTGATCTATTTTTGTACTTTACATGAATTCTCTTCTACTACTTATATTCTCTCCATGGCTACTATCATTTGTCAAATGATTACAAGTCACATTACATTACAAATGATAGAACATCTATTTATACTAGTTTCTAGCTCCTTTCTTGATTCACGCTTTTATAAATTAACTCTAGATATAAGGTTTACAACTTGATCTTTAGTTAGATATGTTTTAGATCCATTAAGATGCTTTAAAACATTCACAATTTTCTTGCTTGACCCTCAAGTAAATATTTAAAACAAATAAAAACTATATAAATAGAATTATAATGTTTTATCTGACGTGTAAAGTCAGATCCACTTTTTGCGGGTTCTGTAACTAACTGTTTGTTCTGATGGTTGGGCTATTCTATCAGTTTTGTCAGTTTTGTACTCTGTCGGTGTCCCTTAATTGAACTGTTTGTCAGTATGCCTATTCTGCTCTGTCGGTGATGTTCTCAATACTGTATCGTCGGTAATGCTTGTCGTTAGTTTGACTCTTGTCAATGTTCGTCGGGCAAGTCTATACTTATCATTTTTACAATAGCCATTTTCATCTCATCAAGTATCCTTGTTGTCTGCCGGTTATGCTTATACCAATGACCTTTGTCATGTTTTTCCATTTAATTATACTAATGGTAAAACTTAATGTCATCAATCTCCCCCTTTGACATTAGTATCAAAAACTGATATGTGCAACATACTTGATGTATTAGTATGTACACCCATGTATACTTCTTCCTTAGTCATCAAATGACTCCCCCTATGCATATATCGGTAAGTGTAAGTTTATGTACATAAATATCTTTGTTGTACATACATTATACACATCCTCATATATTATTTTGTACATATGTATACATTCCTCCTTTTTCTACTAAAGTATATTTGTACATATGTATACATTCCTCCTTTTTTGATAATGAGGGAAAAGGTACTTATAGCTTGTCAAAAATGTGAGAGTGTGATACTTTGATTTCCTCCATCATTTTCTCCAATTTCTCCTTTAAATTCTCAAGAGCCATATGCTCAAGTGATATCCTCACATGCATGTCATATATACTGTCTACCACAAACATTTCTGGGGTTGTGATTAGATTTCATGCATCTGTTATATGTTGTTGCAGAGTGGTAAGGTTTGGAAAAATATGAGATTGTAGCTTTGTAACCTCATTTCTGAATTGTGTCTCTACATCCCATATTTCTTGTCTCAATTTGTTTACCTCTGTGATCTTTTCAAGATGCAGCTTTATGGTGTTTGCATCATAGGTTAAACTTAGTGCACTAGCTGTTAGATCTGAATCTAGTTGTGACAGCTTATCACTATTTTCTTTTGCAAAATTTTCCAATGTGAAAATTTTATGAACTAAGGTAACGGCTTCAGAAATCATAGGTTCTAATTCACTTGCTAGTTCAGATAGCTTTACCTTGTTCTTTTCCACTTCTTGGCTGATCTTCTCAACTAGTTTGTGTTGATACTTCATCTCTACTTGTTCTTCCATCGCCTTCTCTACATCAACATTTTGATTTGTGATGGCGTCGGTAAGAACTACTATTTGTTCCATGACTGATATACTATCTTCAATTTTGATATCTGGAACAACTTGATGTAGAATGTCCCTTGATTTATCAAGTGCTTGGGCTTCCCTATGTGCCTTTTTCATTTTCTCTTGAATTTCTTTTCTCTGACACATCACTCCAAACTTTTGAAGTGCTTCATTATCTAAAGTGGATACATCCCACTTGGGTATCTTAATAACCTCATCAAGTGTGACTACCAAGATATCTTTCTTCATTTCTTTCTTCTTCTTCTTTGGCTATTTGGAAAATTGGTGCACTACCATTTGTAGACCTTGAGATTGGATGGATTGTGTGGGTGAGGGTCGAGAAGATGAAGCATCTTGTTGTTTCTGTTCTAAGTCCACCAGTTGGTTTTGTGAAGATGTATCCTCATTGTCCTTGGGTGTATCAATAGATTTATCTTCCTTTTCTTTCATGCTTTCATCCTACTTGACTTCTTCACTATTTTCTTTCTCTTCATCTTTTCTCAATGTTTCATCTGTTTTATTATCTGTTTCTTTGTCTTTTTCAGTAGACACCTCTTTCTGAGTGTTAGTTTCATCCTTCATCTTTGTATCTGTATCTTTTGGAGTATTTGATGCATTTTGATTTTTCTCATTACTCATGTCCTTGGGTATATCATCATCTTTCTTAGATGATTTCTCTTGAATTAATTCAATATCAATTGCTTGTATCAAAATGTTCATGTTGGTCAGTGTATTGACCTCTATAGTGTCAATAGTTGTATCTTGTCCATCAGTATTTCCCAGTGCAACATTGATATCTGTATCTTTTTGTACTTTTTCTACAGGGTCTTTTCCTGTAGTGTCATTGATAATGTTGTCCAACCATGATTTATCATTGATATCATTAGTTATGTTACCTTTTATTGTCAAATCTTCTTTGGTAACCTCTTCTTCATTACTCAAGTCAATATGAATTGGACTTGGTGGAATTTGGCTTTCCTCATTCTGTGTTTTGTCAAGAGTAGTGTCGGGCCATACTTCATCTATAACTTTAGTATGTTTAGGGCCTGCTAGATCACTCTCTTCTTTGTCCAATTCCACAGATGATTCATCTTGTATATCCTTGATGATGATGTTTTTCATCTCTAGGCTAGCTTCCTTAATGGTATTTTTGAGTATCTTGCACCACTTCTTAATGTTGTCTTGATCAAGATCTATTAGCTTCCCTTTGAGAAATTCATATGCTCTTATTTTTGGTGAGAACTGATTTTCATATTTCTTCCTCATCTCACTTATTTCTTCCTTCTTTGAATCTGAAGGCATAAGAGTAACAAGTACTCTTTCTCTTATTTCTTTTTCTTGATGCAGATCAAATGTCCATCTAGCAGACAATCTCGCTTATAGTTCCTTAGGAATGTCATATTGTGAGAATTGTAGTGGAACATAATGATGTTTGCACATTTTGACTATAATATCATCTTCTATCTTGTTTTGATCCTCTGGATCAAAATTTAACCATTTCCTAATGTTAGGATCAGAAATAGATGGTGATTCTGAGATACTCTTACATATTTCATCAATTGTGTTTGGAATCAAGGGTTCTTTCCCCTTTTGCACATCTATGTCAGCTTCATCCATAGCTGAGTCTTCTAGATCTTCTTTTGTCCTCACCCATTTTCTCCTTTTGGTCTGTACTTCCTTAGGTGAGACCAGTTTTCTCTTGTAGGTTCTCACTTTACCTTTCTTAAGTGGTGAAGGAGTTGATTCCTTTGCAGTTTTGCTTATTATTCTAGAAGCAGCTATTGTTCTTGCTTTCTTAGGTGGAGGAGGAGGTGGAGAATCTGGCTATGTACCCTCTAAGTCATTCTTTTCTTTCTCTTCACCGATAGGTGACTGTCCTTCAGTTTGTTCCTCCTTTCCTTCTGTTTCCTCTTCACCTTCTTTAGTGACTACAAACTGCTTGGTTAACTTTTTAACCATTTTGTTCTTGTTGTTAATGATTTTGTTGACAGTAAGATCTGTCTTGAACTTTGGTTTGGCTTCTTCATAGCTGCCAAATCTTGGATGCTTGTTGTCAACTGGTTCATTCAATAGTGCCTTGATGCACTCAGTAGCCTGTCCTATTTTGATCTCATATTTCAAATGTGATAACCAGGATTTCTTAGGTATTACTAGTTTGATATGGGTAGAATTAGTATATACCATGAAACATATATCCTCTCTGTATTCTTCTATAAAACTTTCAGGTATCCTAGTTCTTGCTTGCATCTTTTCTTTAAATTCTTTGAAGTACTCATTAATTAGGTCATCAAAATTTGTTCCTAATGACTCTATATGCTCACATATTTGTATGGTGACTGGTTTGCTTGTATCCCATACTACTTTGCCTATGGAAGGAAAGTATTCTTCAAAGTAAAAGAATATGCACATAATGAAGGAACCAAACTTACAAGTGTTTGTCTTTGAAGATCTTATGGTGTTCATGTTCTCCTCAAGTTGATTCAACAAAATCTCTGCAAGATCCATCTTCTTTCCTTGTTTGATGATCTTGTAAGTTGTGCTCATAGCAATGCTTTCTATGCTATTCATTCTATTGGCCTGGAAGATCTTGTATCCTACCACACATGCACCAAACTTGAGTTCTTCGCTGGTGATACTGTTGACCTTGAGAGCTCTTTTGTCTGATTTTGCACCAGTTAGCTTTTCCACTTCCTTCAAGGATGGTTTCTTGTGAGCTTGTGGTTTGTTGGTTGTAGGATATCTAGTAACTACATGAATACCATCCTTTGTTTTTGTTTTTTTGTCTTATTGAGCCATAAAGTCTGGTTATGCATTTTGTTGAGAACTATCTTTATCCATTCTATCTTAAAAAATCTAGGAAAGTGTAATGCATTTGTGAGACCTTTCACTTCCAAATGCTTGTGCTCTTCTTTTAGGTTTCCAGCTTCAACACAGATTTCCCTATAGGCATTATCTAGGTCTAGATCTCCTAATTCCAAGATCTTGCAATGTATATACGACCTTACGTCCTCTATCAGCAAAACCCTAGGTGGGATTCTGGAGAATGCTCTGGAATCATCAGGTTGTGATGTGATTTCTAGGTGCAGCTTTTATTTAGGTTCAACATAAGTGCCTCTACTAATAAGCATGATCATTTTCTTCTTATCTTCTTTCAAATTTTCAACTCTAGAAGTAGATGCCACCATTTTCAAAAATTTAGGGCTTTTCATAATTTAAACACTAGTGCGATCGGTGAATGCAGGTACTTACTGAATCTCTTTGATCACTCGTGAATCCTTTGAGTTGAGTTAGAATCTTGTTGAGGTTGCACTTCAATTTTCTCTTTAATCACTCTATGTAGCTCTGCTTGGTTTCTCAAAAATGGCATGTGTGAAATGAGTTCTTCCGTTGCGCTTTTATAACTTTTGTGCCCTAATTTGTCATTAATGCCCAACAACTCATCGATATACAAAGATTGAGTTCATCAGTTGAGACATAAACAACATCTTTGGTGTAGGCGCAAAGTGTTGAGATAGCTAGCAGCTTTGGTGACTTCACTGATGATTGTCGGTAAAATGGTGACAACAAATTTCATTGGCTCAAGGATTACTGATGTCCATCAGTTTACACTTATTGACTTTGCTTTTGTGTAGTAACCAATACATTTCGGTAAGTAGTGTTAACTTTTCTATGTGTGCTCACTAATGCTAATTTGTACCCATTAACCGATGGTTTTTTTACAAGTACCAATATCATGCATCTTCAATAATGCTAATTTTTTCTATATGATCAATATGTAAATGGAACTGATGCATAATATAACTTGTCATAATGCAGTTCCATACTTACTTGTACAATTTAGTTGGAGATAGTGATGCCGCCAGATCCATTGGATGGGGCATCATCAATTGTATTGCTTGTTCCAGCACCTTCAATGTTTGTGACTTTTACCCACATCTTATTTCTCATATTCTTGATGTCATCAATGGTGTTTCCATTGGGATAAGTGCTTGTTTCTGTCATTCAGTCTTTGCAATCTTTTATCACATGTCCAACCTTATTACAATATAAACATTCCATACCTGGATTGAACTAGCCTCTTGTTTTTCTAGTCCATTTTCTCATACAATTGGCAGATATATGACCATACCTTCCACATGCTATGCAATTTACCCATGTTTTATAGTCCCAAACATATGAGTTACCTACTCTTGTTGGTTTGTATCCATTATCAGGTTCTTTTGGTGTCCATGCTTTCTTATTATTTTTCCAGTATTCCTGATATGTATGTCCATTCATTTTGCAAGTAGGACAGTACTTGTCCATGTAGGTTTCCTTCTTTGGTTTTGTCATCTTGGATCTGCATTCATATGCCTTGTGTCCTTGCTTGTGACATTTACAATAATTACCAATGAAAGTAGATTGTGATTAAGGAATACCTTTCATTTTGTTTCTGCAAATGTTTGAGGTATGGCCTAATTTTCCACAGTGATTGCATGACGGCTTCTTAGTCCTTGGAGTTGCATAAACATTCCTTTGATCTGATTGATTAGATGATTCTCCATTGTCGATGTACCCTATTCCTATGTAGTTGTTGACTCTTCTTTGACCGTCAAGGAAATCATCCATTCTTTTATTTCTATCTTCAGCTTTCTTGATCAATTCAGTGTGCTAATTATAAATATTGACTTCATGCTTTAGTTTCTCATTCTCTTCCCTTAGCTCACTGATGATATGTATTCTTTCAATGAGTTCAGTATTTAATCTGTTTGCCTCTTGACTCATAAGAATAATCTGATTGGTAATCTCATGGTGATGATCAGTAAGTCTTTGAATCTATGATTGTTTTTCTTGTAGCTTCTCAGTGATTTTCCTCCTATCATCAATAGCCAATGTTCTTTTTGATCCTGCTTTTCTTGAATCATTTATGACATTAATCATTTTTACCATCTGAGTTTCTTGACCGATTTGTATCATCTTGGTTTTCTCTGTCAGACATATATTTACTTCTTGTAGACTTGTGATCTCTTCTACTGATGTGTTTGAAGCTTTGCTTTTCAATGATTCAGCATAGTTGAAGTAATCTGGAATCTCCTCTTCTTGATAATATTTTTCATTAAGATTAGTTTCCATGATCTTTCTTTCATCAAGCAACTTTCTCATGCTTACTCTCGCCTCTTTATATTTCTCATAGTAAATCTGAATATGTAATTGCTCATTCTCAATAGTCATGTCCAATTTGTACTTTTCCATTTTGTTGATCTTTTCTCTTAAGTCTTTAATCTTTTCAAGAAAGAGACTTAGCTCAGATACCAATTGTTGGAATTATTGGAATGTAGTGAGAGGGGAGGGGTGAATCAGTACCTCTAAAAAATTTTATGTGGTTGGCCCATTAACCTTTGAGTCATCAGATTTGTATTATTCCTATCTATTTGTTTATATTTCTATATGTATGTGAAATCATAATATAAGTTCTTTACATGTGTAAACATTCATGAAAACAAATAACACATGATATGATATCGCAGAAAACTCTTGTTAGGAAGTAAAAACAGTGGTGGGGATGTCTACCCAAAAAACTTCACTATCTGCAGATAAGAAGGGAGTGGATAAAGGCTTACAATTGATCACTTCTGATGATCTACCCTGTTAAGAGTATCAGAGTGGAGACCTGTTAGGATCTACTTCATTTGAAGCTTTAGCAACACCGTTAGGTGTGCACTCTGTTAAGAGATTTATCAAAGAACGGTTAAGTCCACCTTCTAAAAAAGGATTTTAGTTGTTATGCACTTGTTAGAATGCAACTATAATATAAATTTTGATCTAATAGTGAATGCAATCTCTAATTGTTGATAATAGATCCTGTAAAGCTTACAATATTAATGTAATCACCTTAAGTGATTGAGTGATACCTTGTCTCTGCTTGTCGGTAGCCTTTCTATGTTCTTGATAATTGCTTTGATCTATTTTTGTACTTTGCATGAATTCTCTTCTACTGCTTAGATGCTCTCCATGGCTACTATCATTTGTCAAATGATTACAAGTCATGTTACATTACAAATTATTGAGCATCTATTTATAGTAGTTTCTAGCTCCATTCTTGATTCATGCTTTTACAAATTAACTTTAGATACAAGGTTTACAACTTGACCTTGAGCTTTAGTTAGATATGTTTTAGATCCGTTAGGATGCTTTAAAACATTCACAATTTTCTTGCTTGACCCTCAAGTAAAGATTTAAAACAAATAAAAACTATATAAATAGAATTACAATGTTTTATTTGACGTGTAAAGTCAGATCCACTTTTTGCGGGTTCCGTAAATGACTGTCGGTTCTGATGGTCAGGCTGTTCTGTCATTTCTGTCAGATTTGTACTCCCTTGGTGTCCCTTAATTGAACTATTCATCAGTATGCCTGTTCTGCTCCGTCGGTGATATTCTCAATACTGTATCGTCGGTAATGCTTGTTGTCAGTTTGACTCTTGTCAATGTTCGTCGGGAAAGTCTATACTTATCATTTTTAAAATAGTCATTTTCATCTCATCGGATACCCTTACTTTCCTTCGTTTATGCTTATACCGATGACTTTTATCATTTTTTTCCCTTTAAGTATACTAATGGAAAAACTTAATGTCATCAACATGTCCATAACCTTGTAGAAGGAATGAATAGCATTTTCAAAATCCTTCTTGAAGTTATCAGAAATCAAGACAACACCCTCCAAAATACTAATTTTGTTTTGTAATTCATCAATTTGAGCCTGGAAGAAAGAAGGGTGGCTTTTCATGTTAACAAGAGAAGTGTGGACATTATCACCAGGGTGACTACTATAATGAGGAGGACTCACAAGACATATTAATAGTGTCTTCCAAATCATTCAAATCAATAGTAGTTTCATTTTATTTTGACATTTCCTTAAGTTCCTTAACATCAGCCACGTATTCTTCATCCTCATGATTCTTAGTAGTATCTTCTTCCTCATCTAGTTCAAATTCCTCCTAAGTTTTTGAAACCATTTACTCAAAATTTTCTCTTTTCTTATCTTTATTACAAAGCCTAGCCAACAATCTTTCCTTAGAGATCCTTTCATTTTTAGGCTTGTCAACCTCATACCACTCCATTTTTTATTCCTTCTTATCAATATCTATGAGAGGATGGCTTTCTTAGGATTTGTATTGCTCATTTTAGTAGAAGAAGGCAAATGCTTGGAATGTGTACTTTTCTTCTTCTTCTAGGGGCTGGTTTGAAGAAGAGCTTCTTCTAAAGAAATCTCCTTCTCAAGGGTTTTTTTTTTCCAAGATTTTGGGGTTTTTTATTTTTCATAGGGGTTTTTTAATTTTTAGCACTAGGGATAACCTTTTTTAGAGATGAGTTTAGATTCCAGAAGCTCAATTTTGACAGTACTTTTAGCAGGGTGGACAGAGAAGTTTTGTTCTTGTTTTGGGTAAGTAATAAAATGGATTTTAGACAAAGAATTATCAAATACATAATGATAAAGGGCATAAATTAAACCCTAGTGGAGAAAATGATAAGCCTCATTAGCAATTCTATTACTTAAAGAAGTAAACATGAAAAATGGCATATTAGTTTTATGGTCATTCCTCAAGTGGTTCAGAATAGGAAAGTGATAACTATGGAAGGTCATATATCTTCCTTCCAAGGTGAAATATTTTATCATAAAGAAATAAACTATGGCATATTGGGGTGGTAAGGAGAAAAAATCATACCCATTATTTTTCTGCAACCACCATCTTTTCACCCTCTTTGAAGAACTGCACCATATAAGTTTATAATCCCTAGATCTTTTCCTCTCCACTTTATCACCTTCACATTTTATCCCAATGGCCTATGCAATAATTTTAGTAGTAACCTTGAATTTAATACTCCTAATAGTGGCATTACCATGAAACCAAGAATCACAGAACTTCAACATTAACTAGGTATTATACCCTTTCATGGCCTCAAAATATAGCACAAAGCCACCTCTTTTAAAAATGTCCCAATTCTCACCATTCTGCAATAATTCCCAACAATCTCTAGGTTCAAAATTTTTCAAAGTACCCCCCATAATTATGATCTCAGACAGAAAAAATTCCATAACCAGGGACATGAAAGGGTCACAAATTTTCAACGTAGTAAAAAATAAGAAACCCTTTTCACCTTTTTTCCTAGAATGGAAAGGAAAATTATTGAACCCTAGACCCAAATTAAATTGAGAAAAGCCACTATAATACCCCGCATAAATGAAAGAGATGTTAAAAAATCTTGATAACAATTTGGTAGAGATTTTTTAGAAATGTGATTTGAAATTTTCCTTTTTGAAAACTTTTAAAAGATATCCCCAATAATATTTCCCACACATAATAATTAATGCAATAATTATTAAAGCGACCTCTCACAAAAAAATATTCTGGAAGGCTAGATTGACATCCACCTAGCATCAACTTTCAAAAGAAAGTGGTCATCTTCACATGGGTACCCATTAAAAATGATAAGGGTCTAGAGAGAAGGAAAATCCCACAAATAATCTTTCATAAAACAGAGCCTATGAAGATCCCACCTCAAAGATTTATTTCCTGTCATCCCCTTATTCAAAAACTAGATACCATTGTTAAGATAAATCTTAATATTATAAATATTAATTAACATCATCATCATCATCAACATGAAATAAGTTGAAATTTTCCCCAGTAACCATCTTAGGATATAAATTTCCCACAAATTAATAAGATATATTAATTTCATCATGCATTTGATTAGGGAAATTTCCCTTTTCTTTAGCTAGGATTTCCTTCAGTTTATTCGAACACTGGTCATACTTCATAAAGTTTCATTCAGAGTAATTAAGGCCCATATTGTCTATAAGATCCACCACACAGATACCTTAACTTAAGGTATGATGAATTTCCACATGATTGAAGGTGGAAAGCATTCTTTTACATTCATATAAGATCAATAATAAGGACCATTGACACATAGCATTGCCTTTCAAGTAGTCACTTATGAGCTTTGAGTCACCTTCAAAGATAAAAAAAAGTCCAATTTTACTTCCTTCATTATTTTAATCCCTTTCCAAGAAGAAATGGCCTCCACTTTGTTATGTGAGCCAATCACTAATTTTTTACAAAATCCTTCAATGAGAACACCCTGCCAATTTATGATGACTCCTCCAGCAGTTAAGACAGAAGGGTTCCCTTTGGCACACCCATCAACATTTCACTTAACCCAGTTAGTTGGCAAAGGAATGAACTTAGTATGTTTTCTCCTTAGAATATTATCCCAATAGATTTTTAAGAGGTTCTGCTACAATCCCTAGACCTATTTAACTCTAGTCTCATGTAGAGTAGGGATAAGTTTTCCTTTCCCAAAGGAAACCACATTTATGTTTTCTTTAACTTGTTGTTTAATGATTTGAAATAGGTTGGCACTAGTCCTGGCTTTGTCTCTAAAGATTTTTTTATTTCTTTCTTTCTAGATATTCCATATGAGAAAGGGGGAATGAGAACCCATAGAGTTTTAAGGATGGGGGGAGAAAAAAGGCTAAAATTCCATTGGTCTATAAATAGACCCATAAGTTTTTCATAACCCAATCCATAAATAGCCTTAAGCACACTATCCCACGCCTCCTTAACATAGGATAAATGCAAAAAAGATGGTCAATATATTCACAATCCTTGTAACAAAGAACACACATATCAACCAAGGAGAACCCATGCTTATTGAAATTATCAATAGTTAAGGCCTTTCCATGAGAAGTAATCTACCAGACATAGTTAACCTCTGAGATAAGTATGGGAATCCAAATATGCTTCCAAAGTTGGTTGTTGGTGTCCTTTGTTTCCAAGGAAACATAGGTAGATTTGACAGAGAAATGACTTGAGGATTTTTGTTTCTAGATCCAAATATCCTCACTAGATTGTGAGAAAAGAGAACATTTTGGGTGAAGGGGAATTAGGGTTGATAAGGATTTTTGAAGAGAATTGCTAATCTGAGGCTGCAAATTAGCACAATCCTACTCATTTGGGTACCATTAGTTCTCATAAGACACATTTTGATCTGATTAAGGTTACTACTATCCCCTAAATTATTTTTGAGATTCCAAATGTCCTCCCAAAATTTAGTTCTATTGTCATTTCCAATGATTTTTCTTCTGCCTTTCCTTAAACTATTTTTGGTTTTAAGGATGTTGTTCCAAAGAGGGGATCCCAAGGTAGATGTCCAATCTTATAGAAATAAATAAGTTTCTCTTTTTTAAATATACTTAGTTTTCATACAATTTTCCCAATCTTTATTGTTTTCCATGAACAATCATCCCATTTTAGCATTGAGATATTTGTTAAAGGATCTTTATTTTGTGATACCCAGGCCACCAGCTCTCTTACACAAGTAGCCAATATCCCATTTAACCAGTGAAAATCATGACTTTTCCTCTGTTCCTGTCCACGAGAATGTTTTTCTGTATTTTCTCTAGGCTATCAACTACTTATGAAGTTATTTTATATAGAGAGACATAAAATAGACCAAAATTCTTTGGAGACAAGCCTTAAGGAGTTATATTTTTCATGGATGACTTAGAATTTTTCCTTCCACCCATCAAGTTTCTTCTAAAATCTTTCTATAATGTTTTTCCAATAAGTATCTAGAGGAAATTTTCTAGTAAGAGATAATCCAAGATAAGAGTTGAGAAATGAAGTATCACTACACCTAAGAATATTCTTAAGTTTGTATTGGAGAGCTTCACTGACATTGAAGAAGTACAACTTAATTTTGTGGATTTTAATATGTTGTCTTGAGATGTTAGCATAATTATCTAGAATTTATTTCCATTTATTAGCATCTGAGAGGTAGGCCTCCCCAAATAGAATGGTATCATCCACAAATTTTTTGTGGGAGACGGTTTGTATCTAGGAACGAACTTTTACACCTTTGAGCTTATTTTGATCCTTATTCTTTTGTATTTTTCAGCCAAGGACCTCTGCCAAAATAATGAAAAAATAAGGGGATAGGGGATACCTTTGTCTTAGACCTTTAGCCATGGAGAAGAATCCTTTAGTGGAACCATTTATCAAAATAGAAAACTTAGTATTAGTTACACGTTCCATAATCATCTTTAAGAATTTTCTATTAAAACCATATTTCCTTATCACAACAATCAAGGATATTCTTAAGTCGATTCACCATAATTTTAGAGAAGATTTTATAAAGGGATTAACATAAAATAATAGGCCTATAATTAAACATCATTCTTGAATAAGAAACTATAGGAATCAGAGCAATAAATGTAGAATTCAACTCCTTGAATAACCTGCACATTCTAAAGAAATCCCTTTTAGAATTAAAAATGTCAGTACCAACAATATCCCAATAGATTAGGAAAAAATATGGGGGGAATCCATCAGGACCAGGAGCTTTGAAGGCTTGAATAAAAAAAAATCACTTCTTCATCCTCTTTAATACTAACTTGTTTGGTTCGAATTTTATTATCCTCATCAGTGATCACACTAGTGATAGCATCCAAAATTCCATTCAGATCAGAGAAAGAAACATTATTATTATCATGGGAATTAGTGAAGGATCTAACAAACATATCAGTAAAATCATCCTCCTCCATAAATTTAACATTAGGAAGTTGCATCCTTATGATTTTATTCCTTCTCTTATGCTTTAGGGTAGACACATTGTCACGCCCGATAGGGAACTCAGAAGGATAAAGAAAAAAACCTCTAAAGCAATATATATGTATATATATAATATATACATATATGTATATATATACATATATGTATATATATACATATATGTATATATACACATATATGTATATATACACATATATGTATATATATACATATATGTATCTACTACATGTAAGGGTGAGGGGTTGATCGAAATTGAGCCTGTTCTGAATCCACCAGCACCCCTTTATAATAGTAGGGCAGTGGATCTGGTTGCCTATAGAATAATGGGTGGGTCCATCCAAGAAGAGTAGCCTTCTAGCCCTCCTACAATTAATTAAAGGGGGGGCCGGGGGTGGGTGGGAGGAGATTAGCACATTCCTTGGGCAAGAGAATTTGAGCCCATGACATCCCCTCCATTTCCTGATATCCAACAAGCAAGCAACGGTTGATTCTTCTGATTCATATGATTCAGCTCCTGATCCCACGTTTGGTGTGTTGATGTTGTTGACTGAGTAGCTGATCCGGTAGCCGATCGATAAAGTATTTCAAGGAATAACGAAAATAAAGTGTCCATCATCTAATGGATAGGACAAAGGTCTTCTAAACCTTAGGTATAGGTTCAAATCCTATTGGACATAATAATTTTTTATGCTTTATAAATGATTATTAAGCTCTTTTATCCTGTTCCAAGAATAAGAAAAAGTTGGATATTTTCTTGAATAGCTTCTTTTAAGAGATCTTCTACTTGTTCTGTGAATTTCCCAATAGAATGTATAGTTTCTCCAAACTGGGATTTATCTTTTACTAAATACTCGCACAACTTAAGAATACATTTTTTAACTTGAACGATCTCTAATACATCTAGATATCCATTTGTGCCGGTATAAATCATAGCTATTTGTTCTTCCACTGTCAAAGGATCTGTTTGAGATTGTTTGAGCAACTCACGTAATCGTTGACCTCTTGCAAATTGATCTTGCATAGTTTTATCAAGATCAGAAGTGAATTTTGAAAAAGCTTCTAACTCTGCAACTTGAGCTAATTCTAATTTTAATTTTCCAGCTACTTGTTTAATAGCTTTCATCTGAGCTACAGATCCTACTCTAGATATGGAAAGACCAACATTAACGGCAGGTTGAATTCCTACATTGAATAGATCAGCTGACAAGAAGATTTGTCCATCGGTAATAGAAATTGCGTTAGTGGGAATATAAGCTAAGACATCTCCAGCTTGAGTCTCAACTATATATGTATATATATACATATATGTATATTTATATATATATACATATATATATATACATACATATATCTATATATATACATATATATATAGAGATATATGTATGTATATATATATGTATGTATATATATATATATACATATATATATATGTATATATATATGTATATATATATATGTATGTATATATATATATATATATGTATATATATATATGTATATATATATATCATGAGATACTATGCATTAACTTGAGATATAAAGGTTTAACAACTTAGGTGCTCCGTAGGTTCCCTAACGTTGACTACTGTCAACTTTGATCTATTTTAAAAGAAATATGTTTTATCAATCTATTTCTAAGTTCATTGCATTACGTAAAATATATTTTTTAATGGGTCTATTAAACACTTCATCCATGAGTTAACTTTTAACAAAGTGAGGTTTCCATATAACCAATTTAAAGTGAAGATAATATTGTTTCCAATACACGTTTTACATTTCGTTAGAAGTACATCTTTTCATACATGTAAATCATTCATAAGCTCAAGTAAAAATAATGTATTTGCAAATCCAAAATACTTAAATATTTCTTCCTTTAATAAATTTATACAATCACACTACATAATAATTAGACATCATCGTCCTATCTTACTTTCAATAATTTCATGAACACAAAAGATTTATTTTCTTTGCCAAAGATATCAATTACATAAAAGAGATTCTTTCCCATTTTTTATTTTCCCAAAGCTACCCAACCCATTACATAATTTGAGATACATCAACGATTGGTTACATTCATCTCACTTTTAAGAGGTTACATTTACATCATTATGAATGCATTACACTTATCACTGTAGATACCTAAAAATGGTTCATTTCCAATGCCCCCTTTTTAACATCTCTTCTATATTGTGTTTTTGATCTTTATCATTCACTAATATTGTGTCATTCTTCCATGTCATCAATTACTAACATTTATCTCATTTTGGCCAAATTGATCATCTTCCTAAATCAGTCCAGCCAAGTCCTAATCTTCCTAAATCAATCCAAGATCATTCTAAACTCATTTGATTCCAAACTCATATCAATTTCTTATCAATCTCTTTCTATCAATCCTCTGGCATTGTCAAAGTTCGTCGATGCCTCACTGTCACTTTCACATTTTAGGAGCATTGTCCAAGTTCATTGATGTCTCCCTATCTTTATTTATCCTCTGGCTTCATCCAAGTTCATTAATGCCATTATATCATTTCTAATCATTATCGCGAGAGTATTGTCAGACCTCATCAATGCCTCATAATTTCAAAAACAATTCCATAACCCCCGGAATTGATCCTAATTCTTATTAATATCATCAAAATATTTTCAATTCGACATTAACACCTTCAATTCGATTAATAATTCACTAATTTCCCTCTTGGGATGAATAACCCACAGTCTATCCCTAGATCCTAATTGAATAAATAAATAAACTTTATTTATTCCCTTTTCCCTAAGTCTCCAACAATTAGTTAATTTTTATTAATTAATTGGCTAATTTCAATTTATGAGATTTTCATAATTTCATAAATCTAATTATCGATTTTGAGGAATATTTAGAATATTGAATTATTAATTTGATTAATGATTCCTAATCTTACCTAATTTCTATATCCCTTAATTGAGGATTCTCATCCCTCTTAAGGTGCTTCATGAATATCCTCAATATCTCCTTATTTGATCTCCCCCATATCATGCTTCCTAACATCTCACCAACCAAAATATCCATTTATGCATAGATTTTGTGCAATCTCACCAAAATTACTCTCATTTTCTATAAAATGGGATGCATTTCATTCTTTCAAGGTTAGATCACTCTCTCCTAGTATTCTCACTTGCAAACTTGGCTTTTTTGTCTTTGTGCAATAGTGTTATTGTCAAAGAGAAACATCAAGTCTAATTATGGAGAAGAAAGGAGAACATGGGAGTTACATTTGAAGGGAGTTCTTAGTGTTTTTTTGTTTATAAACTCTTATTTTGAATGAATTTCATGATATATTAGATAGGTAGCATATTGATTAGGGCTTGTGGTCTCCTAGATATGCTTTCATGCCTTTTTTTGGTCTTAAATTTGGTGAACCTGACATGAACATGTTAAAAATATGATAAATTTGTTTGCATGTTGGTTTTCTTTTCTGTTTTGTTGTTGCATGCAGGTTTTCAATGATTTGATCATATCTCCCAAATGGATGGTAATTTGTGCATGAAATGTTTATTGCAAGTTGGGTATGGTATCAAGAGCCTACAATCTGAAAATCAAATTTTTTCTAATTAATTTTGCATGATTTATTGTGTTTTTATGATTTTTCATAAAATATTAATTTTGGGTGCAAATGAGGGTATTTTTCTAAATAAGTTCCATTTCTGGAAATCTGTTTGAAAACTAAATGGGGTATGTTCTCTGAGTTTTTAATTTTCATGACAAATAATGACTGAAATAAATACATCTTTGAAAGTTGGTATGTTTTGAAAACTAGGGTCCCTAGGACACAAATTAAGGAATTTTTTGAAAATGCTTACATTTTTGGAAAGATAATTGATTTTGAAGAGGGGTTATTTCTTTCCATTTCTACTATTCTAGTCTAGATATATATCTAAAAATTAGATCTTTATGACTAGGTAAATAGCATAAAAAAATCAAGGTGCACTTGTTCCAATTTCAATTGATTTGCATGATTTTCTTTTGTATGCGTGTTTATGTGTTAGTAATGATTTGTGCAGCATTATGGAAATTTTAGGATGAAGAATGAATCATTAAAAACTACTAACAGTTCCAATGCAAGACATTTGCAGAAGACCTTGTGTTTTCTGAAACCTTCATGTGTGTTTTTAGTAGTTAGCAAACACTTTAGCTTGGTGCTTTAAAATGAACCATTTCATTCATGTGCTTAAAGTGTCTTTTATTTTTTAAATACAAGGAAATGTATGGATGTATCCTCTCCCCTTGCCTTCATGGACCTTGGGTGTAAGAGAAATCCATGCAAGTCCTTTAGTGTGGCTACCTCCCAAGTGCTTTAGTAGAGCCAGTGAGAGTAGATGCCCAATAGGTAGAAGGCTAAAGCCAAGCCCATCCAAAATGGGATAAAAAATATGTCATTGTGACTAATCTCACAATGAAAAGGTGTTGAATGTGTTATATCGGTAAGAAGATCTCCCTTAGAACCCTTGTGGTGTGTTAAAACCTATAGAATATAACTTCTATAGGCTGGGAGGCCTCCATAACGGAGCTAATCTGTCACATGTATAACCACCCAAATGGATGCCCTTACTAAACACCATTTCATAGTATCCAAAAACCTTCTATCTGTTGGTGCGGCAGGTCAGAGACCAACTAAGATTCCCCACAATTTCGTGGCTATTATTTGAGACAAAAATCCCTTGGGAAGTGATGATCCTTGGGACTTGAAGCTTGGAGTGCCTGAGAAGTGAGTGCACTATAAGGAGGAGCCAGTGCCTCCAATATTCTAGGTTGTTCGCTATTAGTAAGCATGGCTAAACATCAGTTCAAGTGGGGATTCAATAGATACTATCCTTTCTATCCTTAGGAAGTGGTGTGTTTGCTCATTTTTAAAACAACCATTCTAAATGATGTGTCTTGTGTGAGTGTTCAAACTTTAATAAAAATGACAACATCTTAAAAACACTCCCCTTAAAGAACATGTTTTCCAAAATCAATCTTCAAGAACAATCAAATGGTCACAACAAACCTTGTCTTTGAGTAAACATATGGAACCTTGAACTTTTCACTTGGAGCCTCTTGGCATGCTTGATATCCTTCATATTGCATATTCATGACCTAATCTCCTTGCATTTGCATTTAAAAAAATCCCTTGCACTATATACCTCATTACAACCCTCATTATAGTCCCTTTTGTATAAGTCCTAATCATAGCCCTCTTGCATACATAGCTCATTTTAGATCCTCCTTAAAAAATTTATAAACAATCCTAGAAAGTATCCAAATCATAGAATATTTCTTTATGGTGCTGAAAAATAGGATATTGACTTGGTCTCCTTTTGTCCCAAAAATTTCAAACCCCTCCCTTATCAATTGGTCATATTCCACCTTTGTCATGATGAATTTGACCTAATCCTTTTTATCAAACTTGTCCCTTGTCCCTCAATCCTTTTTTCAAGTAAAGATTCTTATTCAACCTCATGAGGTTATGCTCTTAGGTTTGTTTCCTTTCCAAATATTTATTGTCAAATTCCAAATAACCAAAAACATAGTTGCATATACCTTAGGTTGCATTTTTCATAAGCTCCTTGCATTTCAAAAGTTGCCTTTCCAAAAATCCAAAAAAATCTTGCATTTGCATATTTTCATCATGCCAATCTTCACTAGGTTCCAAGTATCCAAAAGGAAACAAGACACGTATCAACCCATGTTTCCATCACAAGGAAAATCACAATTACCTTTTGATCAAAGACAAGATATACCTTTACAACAACAAGCTTTTGAGCCAAGGCAAATGACATCAACACAACCAAACAATCAATTGCATCAAGTCCATGCAAGCATGATTCAAAAGTTGCAAGAAAAATTAGATAAAGAAAAGAAAATCTTGGAAGAGAGTGTAGAAAATATGATAAAGAGTAGAAAGGAGATGGCCAAACTCCTTGGATTTCCAAGTGAATATTTTTGTGAAATTGACACACAATCTCTCATTGAGAAATCAAAGATACCAAAAATCATTTCACAACTCAATGAGGCAAATGAACAATTTAACAAAGCCCAATTCAATCATGTGCAAAAGCCAACTTTTCTCAACTAAGTTCCAAATCATGCTCAATTCAATCAAGTTTCAAATCAGTCTCTATGTGCTCAAATTTCAAATAAATCATTCAACCAAGTTCCAAATCAAATCTTTCAACCTGACTGTGGCATAATTCAAATAGGGCAACCACCAAATTACAAACCAGTCTTCATTCCAATACAACCAAGTGATCTTCGAACAATTTCAAAACCTCTTGTGCCAATCATGCAAAGAAGACAATCAATACAAAGATCACAAACAATAACATTGCTTGAGGAACCTTTTGTGTCCTCCAATTCACCACGAATGTCTTATCAAACAAAGGAAAATTCAAATGTGACATCTTTTGAACATGAACCAATCATAATCAATAAGAAACCTTTTGTTGAACATGTTCATTCCAACAATGCTTCCCAACATGTAAATACTGATGAGGTATCAAAAACCAGACCCATCAAGCAGTGCAAGTTCAAATCCAAAATTTTAAAGAATTTGTTTCAAAAATTGGATCAAACAAAAAATTTACCTGTGTCTAGCAATGGCTCACCCCAAAACAATCACATGGATGACATACATATTTCCCCTCAAGAAATTGACCTTCAAGAAACATCCATGTTTCCTTCCACCCCTTCATCCCAACATTCCTCCCAAGAGAAATTTCCTCCTTCCCCATTAATTTATTCTTCCAACAATGCAACCTTCCAATGGCTATCCACAAAAGACATCCAAGTTAGTCCTATGCATAGCCCAAGTTCCTTTGAACCAATTCCACATGTCCTCCCATTTCCATCAAGTCTATTCATGAGATTCCTATCCAAATTACATCTTCCTCATATCAAAATGTTGACCCCTTTCAAGAACCCCCCTTGCATGTACAAAGTCATATCCCATGTCAAGAGGATGATAAAAAGAATGAAGAAACATGTCTAAAAATATATCAAGATGAAGACCCTTTCAATCACCAATTCTATCATATTGTTGACCAAGACCCCATTTCCCTTGAGCCTCATGATGATACCACTATGCTTATCCTCCTGTCCAAAATGAACCTTTTTCCACCTCAAGAGAAAAATATCCTTCCAAGTTCCATTGACCTCCCACTTCCCAAGAAAGATCATGATCTCCCTTCAGATCCCCCACAAGATCCTATCCTACCAGATGATCCTGTCACTTCTCATACTCCATCGCGGGATCCTATTGTTCCTTGTGCTCTCCCTTTTGATTCAAGAACATCTATGCAAGTTGTTCATGAACCCCTTACACTTCAAATGGGTTCCACTGGTTCTATTGAGTCTAGTCCACCTCATGGTCCTATAAGTCCATCCATATCATTCACACCTCATAATAAAGGACTCGTGTCTTGTAGAAAGTATCTTACTGGTCACATAAAGCATTATCAAGTCAAAGGGTTAGACCTCCATGTAAAAGGTATATTGAAACCCTTATGTGTCCAAGAAAATTCAAATGGCCAGGTTCTTAATAATAAATCTAAATCTCAAGGCATTGGTATCCCTTCAAAATCCAAATCCAAATGTATACCTCCCCCTTCAACCCTTCCATCCATCTTAGGTCCATATATTCCTCCTTCCACTAGCTCACAATCCCCTTACCCTTTCCCACATACAAGTCAGCAAAGGCATACACCCTAGAGAACCTTCCATCCATCCAAAATACCTCCATACAATTCCTATCCATCCATGAATTCCATTCCCTTTCAAAGAAATTTGGATGCCAGGCATAAAGTCTACAAGTAAAGCAATCCACATGCTATCAAGGATCAACATGTCCAGTATAATCGACATGTACAAAAGAAGAAAAATTTGATCCAAAATAAAAAAGAATTATCAAAAAGGCTACAAAGGCCCATTGAGAAAAAAATAAAGTCAAAAACCATATGGGTTCCAAAATCCATTTTGCAAGAAATACATTCAAAGGACCCTCAAAATAATGAAAAATCAAAAAGCATGTGGATTCCCAAGAAGCTCCTTGAAGCACAGAGTCCCAAAGAAAATTCCAAATTGCCATCCAAAATTGCCATCCCTCCATCTAAATGTCTTCCATCTTCCAAATCCATTTTGGGTCCTTGTGTCCCAAAATCCATATCCATTCCTTCATTAATCCTTCAAAAACCCAAATCTCATTTTCCTCTATCACTCCATCACCCCTCAAGGTGTGTGCCAATGTTTTTCTTGCATCCATTCCCTTCCACTTCAAAGAAAGCTAGCGTACATTCCCTTCATTATCCAACACCTATTTTCCAACCTTTCATCCAACCTATCCAATCCCTTGCATAAATCTTGTCCCATCCTTATCTAGTCACCCACTTCCTATCCCCTTGTCATTACCCTACCAACATCTTTATACAATATATTTCAAAAGCACATTTCAAAGAATAAGGTGCTTGAGTCCTCTGTCCATGTCACTTCATGTGTCCATTTTTTTCCAAAATGTAAAAAAATGTCAAAAAGAAAAATGAAAAAAGAAAAAAAAAATGAAAAAGGAAAAAGTTTCCTTGATGAAAACTTGGCAAACAAGAATCTTGGCAACACAAAAAAAGAGTCAAGAGAAATAATTTCATCCAATAGTGAAAACCTGGCAAACAGGCACTTTGGGAAAGTACCATGATGAAAACCTAGCAAACATGCATCATGTGTAATTCTATGAACTTCTTGCATTCTATACTTGGGGGCAGATTTCATTGGCATTATCCTCCATTATCCCAAGCATGCCCTCCATTATCCCCAACATGTCCTCCATTATCCATTATCCTATCGCCTTTTCCCCAAATTTGATCTTGACACAGTTAAAAATCCTCCTTGAAGCATCACATGTCCTATCTGCTATACATTGTCTTAATCCCTTTGGTCTATATTGCCTATCGTATCACAACCTTTCATCTATATTCCATATCCCTTCTCATTATACCTGATTGTTCTTGCATATCCTATCCATATCCTATCATTTTCCTGTTCATATCCTAACATTGTCCTATCCAACTCCCTATCTTGGTCTTGATGTCAAAAAATGACGTTCAATGCAAAACATGTTTTCAAAGAAAAACCTCTTGACATGTCCATTTCTCACATTCCATCCACTACACTATTTTCATTACCCTATCATTGTCTTAACTAGTCCCTCCGCTTGGAACAATTTTTTTTATCCCATTGCTTGGATAGTCCTTGGCACCTAAATAGATTCCATGCAACCACGCTTGGCCTTCATCCATCTACCACTACATTTCTCCTTTCAAAATGTCTTTCCCTTGCTAGACACTGGGGGAAATTTCAAAAAATTCCAAAAAAAATCAAATAATGTCCTAAAAAAATTGCTGAAAATCAAATATGTCCTAAAAAAATCTCTAAAAAGAAAATATGATGTTGAAAAATCTTAAAAATCCTAAAAAGTCCTAAAAAAAGATCATCACAAAAACATTCAAATATCTCAAAAATCCTAAAAATTGCAAAAATCTCTTCAAAATCTGCAATAAATTTGTACATACTTACCTTCTTTTTGTGAATTGAACATCATATTTGTAGACATCAGTGGCAGAATCATCAATTTGTGCTTTTCAAAATCATGTTCTCACAAACATGATCTGAACCATTGTGATTCAACATTCAATCTGTTTGGACCTGTTCAATCTTTCGATCTTTAATACCAATCAATCTGTCCACTTTATCAATCAATTATCCAATCAGTCAATTTGCAATCTAAGCTATCAATAAATGAATATTTAATGCAAGTAACAAAATATCAGAATGAATGTTGGCTCACATTGTTTCAGTGAGTGTTTTATCTTTTATTGATTTTCTTTTCTGATCATGTTCCTATGCTACTCGATGATATTATCTACACTTATGAGGGTAGCCAGGATGGTTCATGACCAGTTATTTTTTCTATCTTTTGCTTGTTTGATGATCTCATGAAATTTTGGGGCATGTTTTCTATATGCTTCGGGATGGAGAAGTCATCCTCTGTCTACATCATGTTTGTTTACGCAAAAGGATGGCCTTCTCGCTTTGGCTTTTGTGCCACGATGCGCTGCATCCAGTTTGCAATATCAAAATAAGCTCTTATGACATAATTGAACTTATGAAAGCCAAAATATTTCTATCTTACTAAAAATTTTTTGTCTAATTTATTATTTCTCCAAACATTTCTTCAATAAATCATCTTTCTTTTTGAAAAATTGTCCTCATATCAATTTCTACCCAATTTTCTGGGGGCTATCCTACCTCCATTATGTCGATCCACTGGGGCATGATTCTTAATTTTTCTTTTACACAAAGCTCATAATCACATTGTATACAAGTGGGGAAAAATGTAGACACCTAAAAATGGTTCATTTCCAATGCCCCCTTTTTAACATCTCTTCTATATTGTGTGTTTGATCTTTATCATTCACTAATATTGTGTCATTCTTCCATGTCATCAATTACTAACATTTCTCTCATTTTTGCAAATTGACCATCTTCCTAAATCAGTCCAGCCAAGTCCTAATCTTCCTAAACCAATCCAAGATCATTCCAAACTCATTTGATTCTAAACTCATATCAATTTCTTATCAATCTCTTTCAATCAATCCTCTGGCATTGTCAAAGTTCATCGATGCCTCACTGTCACTTTCACATTTCAGGAGCATTGTCCGAGTTCATCGATGTCTCCCTATCTTTATTTATCCTTTGGTGTCATCCAAGTTCATTGATGCCATTATATCATTTCTAATCATTATCGCGAGAGCATTGTCAAAGCTAATCGATGCCTCATGATTTCCAAAACAATTCCAGAACCCCCATAATTGATCCTAATTCTTATCAATATCATCAAAATCATTTCAATTCAACATTAACACCTTCAATCAATCAGTAATTCACTGATTTTCCTCTTGGGATGAATAACCCATAGCCTATCCCTAAATCCTAATTGAATAAATAAATAAACTTTATTTATTCCCTTTTCCCTAAGTCTCCAACAATTAATTAATTTTTATTAATTAATTGGCTAATTTCAATTTATGAGATTTTCATAATTTCATAAATCTAATTATTGATTTTGAGGAATATTGAGAATATTGAATTATTAATTTGATTAATTATTCCTAATCTTACCTAATTTCCATATCCCTTAATTGAGGATTCTCATCCCTATTAAGGTGCTTCATGAATATCCTCAATATCTCCTTATTTGATCTCCCCCATATCACGCTTCTTAACATCTCACCAACCAAAATCTGCATTTATACATAGATTTTGTGCATTCTCAGCTAAATGACTCTCATTTTCTATTAAATGGGATGCATTTCATTCATTCAAGGTTATATCACTCTCTCCTAGTATTCTCACTTGCAAACTTGGCTTTTGTGTCTTTTTGCAATAGTGTTATTGTCAAAGAAAAACATCAAATCTGATTATGGAGAAGAAAGGAGAACATGGGAGTTACATTTGAAGGGAGTTAGTGTTTTTTTGTTTTTTTGTTTTTTTGTTTTTTTGTTTATGAACTCTTGTTTTGAATGACTTTCATGATAGATTAGATAGGTAGCATATTGATTAGGGTTTGTGGTCTCCTAGATATACTTTCATGCCTTTTTTGGATCTTACAATCACAAATGATAATTACAAAGAAAAGTCTTCATCTGTAAATATGGAGGAAGCATAAGAAAGGAACATCCAAATCACCATGAGAAATACCTCAATAAAGAAATATTAACCACCTAACCACGTGGATCCCAAAAATGTCCACTCTCCCCTGCTAGGAGATAAATACCAAGGTCCACACAAGAATGAAGTAACTAGGATACTCCTAAGGTAGTGATAGGGTAATACCACAATAGTGGGTTACACTTTTCGGGAGGAAGGAATTCACCCTGAAAAGCATGGCCCGTGAAAAAAATAATCCTACTTTCGATCGGAAGTGAGTTACTTCCAATCGAAAGTACCTAAAATGGCTACTTTCGATCGAAAGTTACTTCCGATCGAAATTACCTACTTACTTTCGATCGAAAGTAAGTAAGTACTTTCAATCGAAAGTAAGTAGGTTTTTTTTTGGGCATACTCTAAAACCCGCCGAAATAGTCATTTTCACTGATTCGGCTAGGTTGAAAGCGACATAGTGGGGCTTCCATTTTTGTGAACGTTTGATTCAGGGTTTTCACATTTTTAATTTGCATTTTTTATTTTTTTTAATATATATTATTTGTATATATGCATTATAATGTTTTTTTATATATATTGTTTGTATATATGTGTATATATGCATGTATATGCATGTATATGTGTGTGTGTATGTGTATATATATATATGTGTGTGTGTGTGTGTGTGTACATATATGCATATATGTGTATATATATGTATATATATGCATATATATACCTGTATATATATATATATATGTGTGTGTGTGTGTGTGTGTGTGTGTGTGTGTGTGTGTGTGTGTGTGTGTGTGTGTGTGTGTGTGTGTGTGTGTGTGTGTGTGTGTGTGTGTGTGCGCACATTTATATCTATGTCATTTTACATCTTTGTGCATTTCAATCTGAGACACTAAACAAATTCGTGAATTAATTTGTAAACATTAGTGAATTCAAAGCTTACAATGCCATACTTTTTTCCATTTCTAATACTTGTCAATTTTAGATTCCTCAAAATTATACCATTCTACAAGCTTCAATGTCATTAATGTATTGCTTCATTCTTATTTGAGTTTATTTATTGCATTTATCAATATAAAATAACTGATATCTACACTTCAACATAGGGATATGCATTCTAAATTTGGTGT
>MU227459.1:1282389-1301216 GCA_018584345.1 Thuja plicata | reverse complement strand
CTCTGCCACTGAATAGTACACAGAATCAGCTTTCTGACGATATCTCGTTTGCCGAAAAAGGAGTCCGGATGAGCCAGATATGACTCCCGGAAGGCAAAACAAGACATCAGACTTCAACAGAAAAAAATGCTATCGAAACGGTGGAACAAAAAACCCTAACCTCTACCATCAGAAAGTTCTCGGAAAGAGCTTTCCGACGATATAAAGAAGTTGAAAAAAGACCTTTGTATGCTCCCTGTAGAGCGAAAAAGGCCCAGGTACCCCCAAAATGCCCAAAAAGGGCTGACAAGAGCCCCAGGGGCTAAAAAAATAAGCCCCTGGGCGCATGGCGCACCCAGGGGGCCAAAACAGAGCCACTGGTCATAGATATGACCGCGGGTCCAGCAAAATAAGCCCTCGGGGGCTGAAAGAAAACCCGCCACCGGGAGGCGGTGGCGGCGGTTGCTGGTTAACAGCGGCGGAGCCCAGGGCGGCGCGACATAGCGGCCGGCGGGCGGCAGACCGGGCTGCGCCTGCTGTAGGAAGGTGGAGCGGTCGCGGAGGGCGGCAGACCAGGTGGCTCCCGCTGAAGAAAGGAGGAGCGTCCGCAAAGGGCGGCAGACCGGGCGGCGCCCGCTGAAGAAAGGCCGCGGGAGGCCGGAGAGTTAGGACGCGGGGGCGATGGGGGGCGCTCACGGGTGGCGGGAGGACTGAGCGCGGGTGGCGCTATAAAAATCCCACTGCCTGCGCATAAAATAACCCAAAAATCATTATAAAAAATGATTTTTTTTAATTTTTTTTTTAATTTTCTCATCCGTACGGCCCTTGGGAGGGCAAGAAAATTTTTCCAGAGCCCCGGTGTCCAAATCAGACAAACCTTATATGGTTTCTGGGGTTTTTGGGCCTTTTGGACGCAATGGTAGTGTCCGTTTGAGCCCAAAGTGCCTCCAAAAATAGAGACCCCCCAGAATCACTAAGAGAAGCCGAAAAAGCTTCTGAAACCCTCAAACCCTCGAAGCTTCAATAAACTACGAACAGCTGGCAGCAAGATGGCTCTGATACCATGTTGAAATTGATGAACATCAAATCAACCCAAGAAACCTGCATGCATGACTATCACGAGACAGAAGCAAAAGACAGAAGATAGAAGCTATGGCGGCCGATAGGCCAGAGACTGCAAATGCATGTTGACAGAAATTATGTTCTATATTCAACAATGAAATGATTTACAAACTCTATACTGAAAAGAAAAGCGGTGAATCCTTATAAAGGATACCGAAGCCCTAAAAGGGAAACTCTCAGAAATAGAAAGTTCCTAAGTCTAACTTAAGCACAAAAGAGTAATTACTAAATTACTCTAACATATTACACACATGGAATAATTTAGTATTTTTTTCACCCTTAGTGACCCACTAGATCCTAGATTTATGTTTCCAAAAAAATTCCTCTTGCTTATTCAGTTTTGCCATTTTTAAATCTCGAACTTTTTTTTTCCTTACATATATCATCATCATGTTATCCTTTCTCCATTCTCTCCTATATTTTCTTTACATCCTTAGTGACTTTCTCTTTCCCTTTGAAGATGTTCCCAAAAGAATTTATGTTCCAATGTTTAACTTTTTCTCTTACCATTTTCAGTGTTTTACAGACTTGAACCATAGGAGATCCTGAGCATTGATTATTCCACTAGTTTTCCACTAGACCTCTAAAATCAAGGTGTGAGTTCCACATTAGTTCAAAACAAAAGGGATAGGGCCCTTTTTATGGTTACTAGACAAATTCAATAGAATAACATTATGATTAAAATTCATCTTTGGCTGAGAAAATAGTACAAAGTTAGGAACGTTGTTCCAATCAGGCAAAAATAGGAATCTATCCAGTTTAACTTGGATTAAATTATTCCCATGTCTTATTTTAGACGAGGTAAAGGTATAGCCCTTGAGCTCAATATCAATCATTCTAGAACAAGAGAGGAACCCCAACAAGTCAAGCATACTCTCACGTAAATCCTCCAGTCCCCCATATTTCTCAGAAGGAAAAAGAGGGGAACTGAAATCTCCTCCCATAAACCATATTTCATTTATCTTCCCCTAGATGGTAGTTTTAATAGACTCCCACAACTCTTTCCTAGCCAATTTAACATTAGGGGAATACACATTAATAAGGTTCCAAGAGTAATTAGTTCTTTGAGCTTTGAAATAAGTTAACAAGCAACTTTTTGAAGAATGAATCAAAGTTCTAACAACTTTATTAGGGTTCCAAAGAGCATTCGGGCCACTCATCAACCATCAACATCACTATAAATCTATTCCATAGTAGGCTAGATATGTATTATATTTCTTTAAAAATCCTCCCTTTTCATTTTAATTTCTTACAAAATTAGGATATCCACTTTTCTATCCAAGATGGCACATTTCAACATGTGCTAGTTCAAATGGATATTTAAACCTATTAGGTTCCAAGAGATAATATTCATAATTAACTTGATCAAATCACACAACCCAACTTTGAGTTGTGACCCCACCCTTAGTGATATTTGTCTTCTCTTTTATTTTATTTTTTTGGTTCATAGAAGCCATATATTGTTCTCTATTTTCCTATTGCTACTTCCTTTTTTTTCTATTTCTCTCTTCTTTCTTTATGTGTTGTCCTTCCTTTTTTAGTTGCATACCCAATATCTGCCCTTTTATTTTCATTTTCCCTACCTATTTTCCACTTTGAATCCTTCCAATCATCATCACAACCTAGAGGAGAGGAAGAGAATCCCAATAGATACAAGTTAGCATTGAGGCTAGAAAATAATAGCATCTAACAAATAAAGGTAAGAGTAGCCATAGGATCACTACAATCTAATTCCTTCAAGGGGTTTTTGATCATTATAGGTCCTTGTTTCCCATTTAAACTGAGTAGGATAATAGGTTGAGAGTATAAAGAGAAAATAATAGGGATTTATCCAACTTCTTTGGAGACATTCAAATCCATGATCATACCATCCATTTTATCAAATTGTGATTCATTATGAGATTCCTGAACTTGGGGCTTTAAAGAGGTTTTTAACTCCCCTATTTTCTAACTATAACTTTCTTCCATAGCAATAATATTTCCATTCTCACCAAAAAAATTCAAAATCTAGTCATTACAGCACAAGGGGGTGATCACAACATCCAAATTAGAAATGGCCTTAGGTAGGGGAGTCAAAGTAGAAGCAGTAGGGTTGTCTAGATTGTTACCATTCTCATTGGCTTGGGGAAACTATAAAAGATAACTAAGGCTTCTCATAGAGATCACCAACCCAATAGGTTCATTTGATATAGGTAAGGGAATATGTTATCTATCGCCAAATTTCTTGAATCTACAAACATTTCTCAGATGACCAAACTTCTAAGAAAATCTGACAGAAAATCAAAGCATTCTCATACTCTAGGTATTGCTCCCAAGATCCAAACCTATATTACAAGGTAATATATGTAGGTAGCACCTTATTCACTATGACATTAACACAAATACACACAAAGAGAAGTATTTATTTTTTCTTTGTGATACTATCCACAACCAAGAGAGACCCAAAAGAGTTAGCTATACTCCAAAAAACCTCAAAGTTCTAAAACTCTAGGGGTAAACCAAGAAGATGAATCCATGTTGGGTTCATACAACCTATGTAAGAATTAGAATCAAATCCAAGTTTCCATTTACATGTGGAGAGTGTGTTTATAGGGTTAGAACTTGTAAGATCTAAATTTGGATGAAGAAGAAGGATCGCTAAAGTAAGATTTGCATAATGAGAATTGCATAAAGAAAGAGACCCTGAATCCAATTTCAATATTTTACATTTAATTATTATGATGGAGAATGGAGAAATACTTGCAAAGAATAGTGGGAAAAGATACTTACCTCATAATATAACAAATCTGGAAAAACTCATTTTCTAAAGCCTGTGTTGAGTTTCTGGAAAATCTGGAGTATGATTCGAAACTGGAATGAAGAGATGAACAGAACCCAAAAATATTTTTCTGATCTGACACCGTCTTATAAAAAAGGTTGACCTTGACCCACAAATGTCACCCCTAACCCAATAATGTTGACCCTGACCTGTACAGCATTGACAGAAAATTTGTTTGTGAATCCTGAAAAAAATCTGAAAAGGGTATCCAAATCTAGTCTCATATCTGTTGCTCTGTACCTGTAACTTCTGAAAATAGCACCTGCAAATATCTAAAAAGAGGGGTTTTGGGTGGCTATATAGGGTTTTTCCTTAGTCAAACCCCCATTTTGGTGGTATTTTCCTCCATGAATAGCTGAATATATAATGTATGTGTGTGTGTATTGCTCTTTTGGAAAGATTCTTAAAATATGCAACATCAAGATCTAATCTTCTAGATTAACAATCTTAAAATAACATAGAAATGAGAAAGAAATGCATAGATTTGAATATGATAAAGAAAGTATACCAAGTCCCCAAGGCTAAATTATTCCTATCAACTCACAATCCATAATTTATACTCCATGATAATGTCCTTTTTGAATGCTTGAATGTTGAGAATGGTAGATCTAAAGAGAAGGGCACCTTCTTGTTTCAATGAAGGTCCACCATAGCTTGTCCTCCAAAATGATTGAATGAATATGATATGTATTCCTAGCTTGTATCTATATATCATCCTCTTTCTTGTTTTCATCATCATTTCATCATGTCATCTCCCAATTTTCTTTCATGATCAAATGAAGGCCAAAGAGAGTGTTTATATAGAGATGTCTGTATAGGCCTCCGAGGGCAATGCAAGGGATCCAAATTCAAATTTCACCTCAAATCATGGTGAAATTATAATCACCAACCAAGGAGAGGATATATTATTTTAAATATCGGAGAAAACACTTCCGCATCCGAGCCCGGGGACCTATTTTAAGTTTTGGACCCCGATAAGCTCCAGATTTGAAAGCGGGGACCAACACCCAACAGGGGTCTATGTCAACCTTGCCCTTGACCTAGCTCAAGGTATACCTAAAACCTAACATAGGTCAAGGTCAACCTCAACCCTGACCTAGGTCAAGTTCAACCTCGACCCTGACCTAAGGTTTCAGGCAGGTCACCAGAAAGTATCTGTGGGATTCCAGGTCAGCCGGGGACCTAGGAAGGTGAAGGAACATTATAGAATGTTAGAAAGAAGACCTATGGGGCCTAGAGAGAGTAAGATAAGACCTAAGAGGAAAAATACATATGTCCTACTGAGAAATAATAACCATGGAGAGGGAAGTCCAGGAGGACCCACAAGATCCTAACCCTAATTTTACCTAACATATAGAATCGAGCACAAATGCATCCTAAATGCAAATCTAATATGAAAATATACTAAATGAAGGTGATAAACCTAAAAAAATGGAATTTTTTCAATTTTAAGACAATATATTTATCCCCCACTTTATCTTAGATATGACACTACATGAATATGCAAGCTAAAGTAAGAAAACATCATAAAGTATAAAAAGGATATAGCCAAGTCCTCAATGCAAACATCCTACAAGAAATCATTAGTTTATGCAACCTACAACACACAAGGTTAATGAAAATATAAAAAGCACCTAAGTCTTACTATGATATTCTTGAGAAGTATATAGAGCCCCTTATGCCCCCCCTGATTCAGCTTACTAATTCTTGGAAGGTGAATCAGGGTGATAAGGTAATTTCTATATACTGAATATGCAATTTATTGAAAAGTATTTTTCTAAACTAGTTAGAAGGGTCCTAAACCTTACTAAACTGATTTTAGAGGTTGGTTATCTAAATCATTATTCCAATGCCCCTGATAGAATTGAAAATGGAGTTACCAAACTCAAGTTATGATAAAAAGAGTAGATGTCTATCTAAATACAAAGGGAAATCCAAATTTAACCTAAGTAATCTCAAATGAAACCCTAATAAAACCCTAATTTGCAGCTTATAAATAAGAGGAAGAGATACTTACCTCCTCATTCTTACCATTTGCAGTGTTTTAAATAGGAGACAAGATGCCAAAGAGAGAGGAATTTTGAGCGAGCCGCATGGAGGTCTTGAGAGAGCATCTGGCCAGCAGACAACCACTGCCCGAGGTAACTTTCCTATTTTTAATGCTTGTGATTGAAAATTTCATGTTTTTCAAGGAAGGTCAACCCTAACCCAAAAATTTCAACCCTAACCCAATTATGTCAACCTTGACCCACAAATTTTGACCCTAACTGGGAAGGTTCAATCCTTTTTTGGTGTGCATGTTGACCTTGACCCATAAATGTTGACCCTGACCCAAAAAGGTCAACCCTGACCCATAAAGGTTGACCTTAACCCAAAAAGGTTGACCTTGACCCAAAAAGGTTAACCTTGACCAGGTCAAGTGGGTACAGTAGGTTTTTGATGAAGAAGAACTAATATGATACATGTCTGTAGTTATAGGATCCAATCCGTCTTCGAGAGAATCCCTTCGGAGGGTTGCTACTTTTTGTAAAAGGGAGTGTCTCCAAGCTACAATAGGATGAGATACATCTATTGAGAGATGTGGGATTGTATTGGGTAGCAGTCCTACCATAGATGAGGTTCCATCAGTCCATGATATCATCCATGATAGAGAGATGGGATGAGGATACTTGTTCCTTCCATCTTCCATCAGGAGAGATCACGATCACGTTGGAGGATGTGTACAGGATCCTACGACTTCTGGTCTCAGGTGATGTTGTTAGATTGAGAGTACCATGGGGTCCTCCTAAGATGTTTATAGATATGGAGTATTGTTTGGGATGAGTACCACAGATGAGGACCCAATCAGATCAGATCTCTCTATCAGCCATACTAGTAGGTCTAACACCTTTGCTACAGAGAGTGATGCTATGTATACTTTCTTTGGTTGTAGTACCCAATACAAAGGGTACAATATTTTTAGTACCATTTACCCATCTTGTACATAGGAAGGAGAGTGATAGGATCATCATCTCATGGGGTCATAGCATGTTGGCTCATCTTTATCATGAGTTGAGTTAGCTAGTGAGATACCAGCGGTAGAGTCTTACAGTGTGTACCTTGCTACAGGTTTGGATGTTTGAGCATTACACATGTAAATGACCACAGGGTACTCCTGCGATGATAGATGTGAGTACACTGAGAGCCTTTGCGTATCCATTAGCAAATGTCTAGTAGTATGAAGATATCCTATTTTGGAGGGTATGCTTTGATTGTGTACTAGGTATAAATGTGATATGGAGACCTTATTTTCAGATGATAGCGTGGCCAAATACCCGACATCAGTTGAGACACTCACAATAGTGCAAGCTGCTAGAAGGTCCTACCAATCATGTCATGATGTTGTATTACTATGATAGGGTGATGAGATAGTTTGGTTTGGTACAGGGGGTCCCTTAGACAATACCTCGACATGTATATCCAATGAGATATTATCAAAGACCCGGCGTCATACACCAACCTGCAGTGGTTGATATTGTAGATAGTGAGAAAGATGAGATTGAGGATATAGAGGTAGACCTTGAGACATCCTATGCATGTGTTAGTAGAGAGTATATCAGATATTGGAGTTTGCAAGGGACCCATCCTATCTTCCCTGATGACTACCCCACGGGTGATCTAGGTCCTTCAGAGAGGAACCACCAAGGAGATGACATACCAGTCAGAGAGGAGAAGGATCAGAGAGTTTAGGAGGAACCTCCCTTCAAGGGAGATCCTATGGATGAGGAGAGAGCAGAAGAGAGAGTAGAGGAGAGTGTAGAGAGAGAAAAGGATAGAGTAGAGGAGATGCCCCCAAGCCACAGTACAGGTACCGGTGACTAGGCAATCTATATTTCACCCTTGAGATCATGACAACCTCCCCGAGTGCACATAGAGACACCACCACCTAGGCCTAGATGGAGTGAGTGAGGAGAGGGTAGTCACTCCATGCCCCCACCATCTAGATCCTTTGGTGATACCTAGGTAGGAGATCCAGGTATGATACAGTTTGTTTTAGAATGTTTTGAATAGAAATTTGTCTAGAAGAAATATTTAAAGAAGTTTTACATTTGGATTTTGCAGCAAGCATAGCATAGTGGAGGAGTTTTGTATCCAAGGTACTAAAGGATACATGTATATCCTACTGACTACTAGCTAGCAAGAGAGAGTCCCTTATAGGACAAAGGGATCCCGAAAGGCATGCAGATATCTTCCTAAGTGTACAGCAAGAACTGAGGTTATGCAAAGAAAGAGAAGAGAAATTGATGGCCGATCTACAGAGAGACCAAGAGTGTGTCCATGAGATGAGCATATCGAGGAGTCATACATGGACTACCGTTTCGAGATCCTTATCCTTACTTCACAGATCCGAGAGCCCTGGGAGCCATCAACCCTTAGAACATAGAGATAGAGATTGATAGATATGGCACATGTGCCACATATGTACCAAACTCAGAAGAAGCTTATTTATGAGAAAAACTTTTATTTTGAACAATTAGTTCTATGGTTGATTACCTATGTTTTCATCAACGCACAAAACTTTAAAAAAAAAGAAAGAGGAAAGGAAAATATGTATGAATGCATTCTAATTTTCATAACTTATAAAATAATTATCTTATAAGGAACACATACATATATAAAGGGAGAATGATGAAATTAGGAAAAAATAACGTTTAAGATGCAAAATATTAATAGGTTCCTTAAGAGGAACATCATTCATATCAGCAATTTTATAAGCACCGAAAGAAAAATCCTCAATTACCACAAAAGGTCCGAGCCAATTTGGACAAAATTTTCCTTTCTCACCAGGTAGAGAATTTACATTCCTTTGGTTTTCATACAAGACTAATTCACCTATCAAGAATGACCGTTCAATCACCTTGTGATTATAATATTTCTGAAGTGATTTATGATAAGCTTTAATATGTTCTAAAGCATTTATCCGTTATTCATCTAAAATTTCTAATTCCTGTAATCGTTGCTCTCAGAAAGTATCTTTGTCAATGATCCCATGGAATGAAACACGCAAAGATGGTATTTCTAATTCCAAGGGCATAATAGCGTCAGTACCATAAACTAGATTATAAGGTGGAGTGTCCGTGGCCATACGAACACTAGTCCTATAAGCCCACAAAGCATAAGTAAGTTATGTATGCCAATCTTTTGCATGTTAGTCAACTATTTTCTTTAATATTTGTTCAATAACCTTATTTGATGCTTCCACTTGACCATTAGATTGAGGGTAGTAGGGAGTAGAAAATCTATGTTGAATACGATATTTCTCCATGAATTTTGTGACTTATTTATTCTTGAAAGAAGTACCATTATCCGAAACTATCATTGAAGGAATACCAAATCATGCTATAATATGATTAAGGATAAAATCACAGATAACATCCATAGTATTAGAACGAAGAGGGATAGATTCTACCCACTTTGTAAAGTAATCTATGGTAGTAAGGATGTACATATGTCCCTGAGAAGAAGTTGGTGAGGTTTTTCCAATAAGGTCAAAACCCCAAATGCTAAAAGGCCACGGAGCCACTTGATTACGAAGCTCACGAGCGGAAGCATAAATTAAATTATCATTTTTTTGACACTAAGGACACTTTTTGACAAACGTAAAAGCATCTTACTCCATTGTTTTCCAATAATATCTCATTTTGAGGAGTTTATTAACCAAAGATTTCCCACCAAAATGTCCTCCATAAGAACCAGAATGAGCTTCTGCTAAAGCTACAGGTATTTTGGTTTTGTTAAGACATCTTAATAGTAAACCATTGTAAGAATGTTTGTAAAGTGTATCTCCTAAAATGATATAATGAGCTGCAAGATTTCTAATATGATTATGTGTGTTCCTTGTTGCCGATTCTGGAAAAGTATTATCTTTCAAAAAATGAAAGACATACGCATACCATTCATCTAAATGCAAGTTACAACAATCAACATTAACTTTATCAAAAATTGCAGGGAATTTAAGAGTGTGTATAGTAAATTGAAATTATTTGTCAATATTCTCAAGACAAACCAAAGAAGTTGTGCTTGCCATGGCATCTGCATGTCAATTATCTTTCCTAGGTAAATTTTGAATTGTGTAAGAAGAGAATTGTGAAAGAATATTTAGAGTCAAATCTCAGTATTGCATCATTTTATCATTCTTAGTTTGATAACCTCCTTTAATTTGTTCCACAATTAATTGTGAATCCCCGTAAATTTTCAAGTTTTTAATATGAAGGGATGAAGCTACTCGTAAGATAGCTATAAGAGCTTCGTACTCCACAATATTGTTAGTACAAGGAAAAGTTAGTTTATATGACATAGAGATCATTTTATTTGTAGGAGGGACAAAGATAATGCCCACCCTAGAACCTATCTTGCATCTACAACCATCAAAATATAATTCCCAAATATCTTCTTGTTTGATTGCAAATATATTTTCATCTGGGAATTATACTGAGGTAACAGTTGTATTAGCATGAGGACAAGGAGCTTCGGCTAAATAATCAGATAAAGCTTGTCCTTTAATTGACTTTTGAAGGATAAAATTGAGATCAAATTCTGTAAGTAACATCACCCACTTTGCCAAACGGACAGAGAAATCAGTTTTTGAGAAAAGGTGTTTTAGAGGATCGAGTTTAACAATCACATTGACCTCAACATTCAACAAGTAATGCCAGAGTTTTTGATAGGCATAAACTAAAGCCAAACATTTTCGTTCTAGTTGAGTATTTTGTGTTTCATAGTCCAACAAGGTCTGACTAATATAGTATACTGGTCTTTCCTTTCCGTCATTATCATGTTGAGCCAACAATGCACTCACAACATTAGAAGTAGTAGAAGTGTGTAGGAGAAATGGTTATTGAATTGAGTAGGTTGTAAGATATGGGGATTAGCAAGATATTCCTTAAATTTATCAAAGGATTTCTTACATTCTTGGTTCCCAGAAAAAGTTGTATCTTTTCTAAGTAAAGAAGTAAAAGGAACAGTCCTATCGGCTATGTTAGAAACAAAGCAACAGATAGATTGTATTTTACCTTTTAAACTGCGTAATTGAGAAATATTATTAGGAGGAGGCATGTTAACAATAGCATCAATCTTTTCAGTATCAACCTCTATACCTCGCTTAGAGATTATAAATCCTAATAATTTCCCCGAATCAACTCCAAAAGCACATTTCTTAGGATTTAACCTCATTTTGTAACTCCTAATTCTTTCAAATATTTGTCTTAAAATGAACACATGATCTTTCCTCTGTATAGATTTCACCAAAATATCATCCACATAGTCTTCTAGGATCTTATGAATGTAATCATGAAAAATTAAAGTCATAGCACGTTGATATGTGGCTCCCGCATTTCTTAATCCAAAAGGCATCATGACCCAATAGAATGTCCTCAAAGGTGTAATAAATGTGGTCTTAATTTGGTCCTCAATAGGAATAAATATTTGATTATAACCTGAAAATCCATCCATAAAAGACAATAACGCATGACCTACTGTTGAATCCATAATCATGTCAATATTAGGTAGTGGGAAATCATCTTTTAAGGATGCCTTATTTAAATCCTGAAAATCAATGCACATTCTTATTTTATTTTATCCCTTAGAAACAACCACAATATTGGAAATCCATTTAGAATAATCAATAGAGCGGATGAATTCGGCACCTAATAGTTTTTCAATTTAAGCTTTAACTAGCAACGCGATGCCCAGATTCATCTTGCGAATCTTCTATTTCACAGGTTTAGCATTAGGTTTAAGAATGATATTATAGGTAAAAATCTTAGGGTCTATACCTGGTGTATCTGAATATGTCCAAGCAAAGACATCCTTATATTCCAATAAAAGAGAAACCAGTTGATCATGTTCATCTTGACTCAAACATTTTCCAATTTTGATTGTTTTTTCAGCATCATTCTTATCCACTTGAACCTCAATGGTTTCAGTTATTAATAAATTAATTTGTATGGGGGAATCCATTGGTAAAGGAGAGGTATCTTGATCATGTTGTCCAAAGTAGGCCTCACTATTCAGACAATAGAGATTTCTTCTTTTGTGATGAAATGTAGGTAGATCTTGATAAGCTCCTAAAAAATCAGCAAGGGCTTCATCCTCAGGAAAGATTTCCAAACTAGGCTTTTGATCCATGTTAAGGAGAAGCAGATTAACCAATTTCAAATGTCCACCATAAATATGACTAAAATTAAGGGGAAAATTTGATGGTTGTTTATAAGGATTGAATCCTAACCCATAAGTATAATCGTAGCCTTGATTATCCAAGGGTACCTGTATACCTTGTTCATATTTACCACAACCTTTTCCATTAAATCTTGATTTCATGAGTAAATGATAACCAAAACCATATCTGTCAGCCATGTCAAATTGAGTTAAAGGAGTAGCATATGTCACAATGTCATAGCAATCTGGTTTTATTGCCTCAATTGTTTCATCATGAGTAGCAGCAACAAAGTTACTTTTTAATTCCTCAGAAAGAGGAGATGGGATAAAAACTTGTTTTTCAAACTCAGTTTGTTGCTTCATAAATTCCAAATTTGAGACTTTATATTCTCCTAAGAAAGTAGGATTAAAATCCAATGTTCCCCAATCATCTTCCATTAGGGAAGAAGATGGAATTTCATCTTGTTTAACCTCAGGTGGTTGCTCCAGTTTTTTAATTGGCTGTATAGGCTTAGGAACCTTAACATATTCTGCATTCAGGCAAGGATTTGGTGCATCATCTACATGTAGTGTGTACATCAGATTTTTATAAATGAACCTAACCTTACGATGAAGAGTAGAAGGAACTGCATGCATAGTATGTAACCAAGGTCTTCCTAATAAAAGGTTATAATTGAGTGGTCCAGGCATAACATGGATAGGAGTGTAGAGAAGCATGGGACCAACTTTAATAGGTAGCATAATAATACCCAAATTTTTGTTTGCAATATTATCAAATCCATGAATAGGAATATAATCTGGTTGAATAGTTGTAAGATCGGCCTTACCTTCCCTAAGCATATTCATGCTACAAACATTAAGCCCAGATCCATTATCAATCAATGTTCTGTGAATGATACTCTTATTAATAGAAACAACAACCATAAGAGAATCATATTGATTCTGCACCTCGACAGTAGGTAAATCATCATCCAAAAACACAATAGGAGGTACAGAAGGCATAGTATGCATGCATTCCATAAATGAATTAATGTTCTCTTGGTTAGGAGGTATAGTGGACAAAGTAGATAAAGATTTTTGCAATGCCTCATGATATGTAGGAGAAGTTTAAAGTAATTCCCATAAAGATATCTTAGCTGGAGTAGTGCATAACTGTTCCACTAAATCATATTCCTTAAAGGAGGAAGGTAACCTAGGTGCTTGAGGAAGCATAGGTTGGGCAGGCGGTAAAGTAGCTGGGACAATAGGTTGGGGATTATTTCATGAGCGATAAGTATGTGAAACAAAATCTGTGTTATCAAATAAATCCAAAGGATCTCTAGGTTTACCCTTAATAGTCATTTGAGGACACCCTTTTATTGTCATCAAAGGTTTTGGAAATATCATTTTAGGTGTCTCAATGTGGTAAAAAGAGGAATATGAAGGTAACCATGCATACACTCTATGGTAAAGGTCAATTGGAGAGATTGTGGAGGAGGATGAAATAGGAATGGGATCCATGGTGATCTCATTCAAACCATTTGCATTCTCACTTCCATGTACCTCATTAAGGGGTTTATCATTTTGTACAACAAATTCCTCATGAAAATATTCCAAACAAAAATCATACATGTTGAACTTACAAGCATGAAAAAAATGTAAATGTTTTTGTATTTTTAAATTAATTTTGTGAATTTTTATTTATTTTTTTTAAAATATAAATGCAAGAAAAAGAAATCTACTTCTATGTTCATGCAAGATGTAAAATGAAAATGTAAATCTAACACCAATGAAAAAGAAAGTGTTGTCTATCGCGGGTTCACCAAAATGTAAGATCTAAATTTGGATAAAGTAAGATTTACATAATGAGAATTGCATAAAGAAAGAGACCCTAAATCCAATTTCAATCTTTTACATTTAATTATTATGATGGAGAATGGAGAAATACTTACAAAGAATAGTGGGATAAGATACTTACCTCATAATATAGCAGATCTGGAAAAACTCATTTTTTGAAGCCCGTATTGAGTTTCTAGAAAATCTGAAGTATGATCTGGAACCGAAATGCAAAGATGAACAAAACCCATAAATATTTTTCCGATCCAACATTGTCTTATGAAAAAGGTTGACCTTGACCCACAAATGTCACCCCTAACCCAATAATGTCGACCCTCACCTGCACAACATCGATAGAAAATCTATTTGTGGATCCTAAAAGAAAGCCAAAAAGGGTATCCAAATCTGGTCTCAGATCTGGTACTCTATACCTGTAACTTCTAAAAACAACACCTACAAATATCTGAAAATAGGGGTTTTGGGTGGCTATATAGGGTTTTGCCTTAGTCAAAACCCCATTTTGGTGGTCTCCACCTCCAAGAATAGCCAAATATATAATGTATGTGTGTGTATGTATTGCTCTTTTGGAAAGAGTCTTAAAATATGCAACATCAAGATCTAATCTTCTAGATTAACAATCTTAACATAACATAGAAATTTGAAAGCAATGCATAGATTTGAATATGATAAAGAAAGCATACCAAGCCCCCAAGGCTAAATTATTCCTATCAACTCAAAATCTGTAATTGCTACCCCATGATAATGTCCTTTTTGAATGCTTGAATGTTGAGAGTTGTAGATCTAAAGAGAAGGGCACCTTCTTGTTTCAATGAAGGTCCACCATAGCTTGTCCTCCAAAATGCTTGAATTAATATGATATGTCTTCCTAGCTTGTATCTCTATATCATCCTCTTGCTTGTTTTCATCATCATTTCATCATGTCATCTCCTGATTTTCTTTCATGATCAAATGAAGGCCAAAGAGAGTGTTTATATAGAGATCTCCGTATAGGCCTCTTAGGGCAATACAAGGGACCCAAATTCAAATTTCACCTTGAATCATGGTCCAATTACAATCACCAACCAAGGAGGGGATATATTATTTCAAATATCAGAGAAAACACTTCGGCATCTAAGCCTGGGGACCTATTTTAAGTTCTGGACCCCGATAAGCTCCAGATTTGAAAGCAAGGACCAACACCTGACAAGGGTCTATGTCAACCTTGACCCTGACCTAGGTTAGGGTTGACCTTGACCCTGACCTGAGGTTTCAGGTAGGTCACCAAAAAGTATCTGTGGGATTCCCAGGTCAGTCAGGGACCTAGGAAGGTGAGGGAACATTCCAGAATGTTAGAAAGAAGACCTAGGGGCCTAGAGAGAGTAAGATAAGACCCAGGAGGACCAATACATAGGTCCTACCTAGAAATAAGAACCATGGAGAGGGAAATCTAGGAGGACCCACAAGATCCTAACCCTAATTTCACCTAACATGTAGAATCGAGCACAAATGCATCCTAAATGCAAATCTAATATGCAAACATACTAAATGAAGGTGCTAAATGTACCAAAATGGAAGTGCTTTCATTTTGAGATGATACAAAACCAAACATCCAAGGCGAATTTGTAAAAACATAGAGCTTATCCTCCTTATTCACAAAACTAATGGGAAATAACCTATTAAGCAGTACATTAACTTTTACACTACCCTTAATTTTTCATTGGGTTAAAACCCATTCTCTAAGTTGATTAATATATGGTCTAAATAATAGGAACTTACCCACCAAGGAGAATTCCTATTCAACCATGGTTGCATCCACTATCTCATCAAGCACAAGCATCGTAGATTTGTTGACCATGCAAGTAGACACATGCAATTTCTTTGTGTCTGAGTATAATGACTTAGTTAGACTGAAACCTTTCACCTTATCTACAAAGGAATAAGGTTTGTCAACTTAGAGCTGAGGATGCTTCAAAGTAGAAGAACTGACATGACCTTTTTGTAGGTCTACATCTGTAACAATAGGGGGGCACCTGAGGGTCCCAAAACTAGAGAAGAAAGAATAATCCTGCCCCCCCATAGAAAAAATAATCAAAGTTAAGGTTTGGGAGAACCCACAAGGGTCCCCCAACATCGGCACCATAGAAGGAATAGGATACATCCATAACTAATAATCAATGCAGAAATCCTAGCAGAGCAACTCTAAACTTAACAACATAGCCGATGAATTGTTATAGCTACAGAGTTACATTTTATTGGTTGTACTATTGTTGTATATGTATGGGTTGTTATATTTCAATGGATTGGAAATTTGGTAAATCAATTTTATAAATTCTCTTATAAGTTTAAAATTATGAATGAAAACTCATACTTATTCAAACAAAAATTATGCTCGTAATAAATGGTTGGATTAGCTACATCATAATCACCATATTCAATTTATTCTTGCATAGATACATATTTAAGTGTATCATACTAATCAAAATTAGTCTCATTTCACTCAATAATGTTTTTCTTCTAAGGAATTTCTTCGTCTTTGGTCATTGAGATGGAATCTATATATTTAACTGCATTAAGTTGAGCATCTTGTAATATAATTTAAGCTATAAATTTTCTAACTTCACCACTTATGAAATATTAAGGTAAGTGGTATGTTGGATAACAATATGTGCTTCTACATCTTGACATCTCACACCAAAATTTTGGATATCAACCTCACAAGATCTATCCCTATTTTTTACCAATATGCATATCATTTATTTACCTATAGTCTTGATGTAACTAAAGTACTTCTAGAAGCTCATATTCCTCCTACTTGAAGTGATCTAGAAATTATTTGTTTCAATTTCATCTCTATATGACATATTTGGGAGAAGTGCGATATTTTTTAGCAGTGTGTGTTTCTAGATATTGACATCTCAGGTTATAATTTTGTATATATGCATAATAAGATATATTGTTGTTTCTCATACCAATAAGCATATCATTTTTTTATTTCATAATCAAATATATTGTTTTTATATTTTTTAATTATTTTATAATCTACATCCTTAAAATTATATCAGTATCCATTTCTTATATCTATGAATATAATATTTCAACTCAAATTCCTAATTCAAAATATTGATAGGTCTAGGTGACTTACAAGTATCTTGTGATTTTCATATTGCTCATTTTTTCATTGTATCATTGTATCATTTATAGTTTATTCCCTTTATTTTTGATACTTTAGTTGCCTTATTATTTTAATCTTGAAGTATTTTTATTTTTAACCTAATATTTATATTGGTAATAGAGTTACCAATGTTTTTGGTATGAATCATCAACAAAACAAGGGTGCTAACCCTTACCAATGTTAATTTGAGACACATTTTATTTTAGTAGGTGAAACTCTAAAGTACCAAAAAAAACTCACATGTCCCTATTGTAATACCAATATATTCAAATGTGAACCAAAATATATACCTAAGAATGATTCAATTAAGTTTGTGCTCAAAGTTATAGTTTCCAAAATCCCTAAAAATAGTTTGTTCCTTAGTGCCAAAGGGGTTAAAATTAGGGAAAATATATTTAACAAGTTATGATTAGGAAAAGATAGCTATAGAACAATTTACTAAGTGTAAGACCAGAAAAAGGTGTAATATGCATATCTAGAGTAACCACAAAACCCTAAACAATATACAAACCCATATAATCTAACATTAAAGCCATTGAAATGCGAGTTCAAAACATATGCAAATAAACATAAAATCCCCTTCAATTAAAGCTCAAATGTTCTCCTTTCGTCTCCATTGAATTGATTTGATTTTGCTCTTTGCCAATGACATAATTTCATAAAGATTTGAAAGCCAAAGATGATAGCAAGAATACTAGGAGATAATGGTTAACCAAAGAAAGACAAAATGAGCTCAATTTATAGAAGATGAAAGCTCAAATTGCATAATTATTAATTGAATGTGCAAATTGGAAATTTGGAAGGTTTATGACACTTGGAAAATAGGAGATGGAAATATGTCATAATTATGACAAATTATGACACGATTGAGGCCAAATTAGTGGGTGGAAAAGGTGGAAGGGAAGATGTAAGAGGCAGGGATAATTAACAGGAGACGGAGGCTAGAAAATAGGAAGAGGATAGGTGAGGTGGATTTATGAGGAAATAAATCATTTAAGAATTCTTTATTCCTCACAAAAGGGAAATTAGTATTTGTGAAATTCAAATCTCCATAAATTAGGGAATAAGCCAATTAATCAATTGGAAATTAATTAACTGTAGTAGACCTAGGATAAGGAATGAATAAATATAATTTATTCATAAAAGCTCAGGATAAATCATAGGTTATTCATCCCAAGAGGAAAAATTAGTGGATTATCAGCCAAATCAAAGACAATAATGCACAATTGATTAATTTTTTATGATATTGACAAGGATTATGATAGTTCCGAGGCATTGATGAACTTTGACAATGCGCTCAAATAGTAATCTTTAAAGATGATTAAATAACATCAATAATCTTTTATGATACTAGAGGATTGACAAAGAATAAGGAGACATCAATGAAATTGGACAACGCTATTGAATTAGTGATTATAGGTTGGTAGCGATAACTATATGTGTTAATTTTGGCCTTGTTAATCAACAACACACTTCAACATAGTCCTTCTTCACCAGCTACATACAAGACTGAATATGAGATTATTCATCTTATCTGTCTGCGTGATTCGACCTATTGCCTTCTATCTAGATGGGGTTTTTGAAAATGCTCTCAGGAAGAGAGTCTCACAACCATGGACCAATCTAAGAACGAAGGATTTATCATGATAAATGCAATGCAATGCAAGATTATGCTAAGAAATGAAATATGAGAGATTAAGCTAAGACATGATTTCAATGCAATTT
>MU227459.1:1258383-1268597 GCA_018584345.1 Thuja plicata | reverse complement strand
TTGCAAAATGAAGTTAATCTATATGATATTAAGAAAATGAGACAATAATTCAGTATTCTAACAATGCAAAAGTAAGTGAGTTATCAGGGGGTTTTGAATGAAGAATGAGAGTTCTTTTATAGACTCTGAGAGGATCAGAATAGAAACTTTCCTTTTTTTGAAATAAAACAACTAGAAAACCTAGTTAAAAATAGAAAGCTTTATTGAAAAGAATTCAATAAATTGTTTTTCTTCCTGCTTTAACTGTTTTCTTTTTTTGATTTAATATTGTTTTATTTGAATTTAATTGTTTTATTTCTCTTTAAAGCACAATTAATTCAAAGTTTCCATTTCTGAATAGAGATAAGATTTTTGATAGAATATCTAATTAATTAAATAAATATGACCTCATAATTGCTTTTTTCAATTATTTGAATAATTAAATTCAATTATCAAAATGAGGATATTTATTTAATAATTAAATATTATTTAATTCATTTTCATGTGTCTCAGCTAAAGAGGGTGAATTTAATTTAATTAAAGTGCTAGGACTTTATAGTTAAATTAATTCGATCATAAGGTTTGTTTAGCCAATAGATATTTAGGAATTAAATATGATGTATGATTAATACTAATTTAGGATTTTCTGCATTTGACACTCAGGTCGAGTAGAGTCAGTGAAAAACTCAGAATTGCCTAGTACAATAGGACTTTGATGAGTTAGAAGAGCGACAAACGCAACAAAATTGGTTAGGGTTGCAAGATGCCAATTTTGGGGTGTTACAATAACATCAATGAACTTGGACAATACTATCAAATGAATGATGAAAAGATACAAAGCATTGATGAACTTGGAAAATGCCCATAGAATGATGGGATTGAATAAATGATGACAATATTGAGTAGATTTGGAAAGGATTTGATTGATTTAGAAAGTGATTTAATTAGGCATCGATGATCTTGTACAATGCCTCAGAATGGCTAGAATGAGTCCAAAACAATTCTCGAATGACCAGTAAGATAATATGATATATTTTAATTGATTTAGGATAATTTGATATGGTTTAGGATTGTTTAGGATCACATAAGATTAGTTTAGGAAGATTTAGGATTGATCGAGATCGATTAGGAAATGATCAATACAGCCAAGACGACATAAATATTAGCAATTAATTGAACAATTTGCAATATTCAATTAATGAAGAAAGATACAATGTTGTCATATAATAGGACCATAAGTGCAACATAGAGGAATAATTAGAGTGCAAAACAATGTTTCAATTGTAATTCCAAAATTTTTAATCATGTAGACTAGTAGGCTCGAACCATTTGTGAGCGTCTACATTTTCCCCCTCCTTGATACAATGGGATTTTAAGCATTGTGTCAAACAATTTTGAAGGAAATCGCATTAAACATGCCCTCAGGAAATTGACTATGAAATGAAAGTGATAGGTCAATTTATCGACCTTGATGAGACGGGTTCGCAACAAAAAATGGATAAAAAATCAGAGGTTAAATGCAAAAGTTATGAGGGTTGGAGTGCAGAAAGAATCATGACCAACACAAAAGGTAAGGGTTACACATCCATCTAGGCAACAAAGAGGATGTAAAAAGGATTGGAGAGGGATTTAGAGGTCATTTTCACCCTCACTTTTGAAAGAATTTGAGCTCTAGAACTGTGAGAATGGATCAAGTTTCTGTGGAGAATCAGTGTGGGGAATGAATGTGAAACTACTGATGGCTAGAGGGTGCAGGACCAAAGGTGAGTACATCTAAGCCTCTTAGTCATTTCCAATTTTTGCATGAATTTATAGGTAGTGAGGTCTCAAAAATAGGGTTAAAATTGGTTCAAAGAGAAAGTTTGACTTCCCACACATGACAAGTGCATAGAAAATGCACTTGGTTAGCCAAACTGCGCAGTTGGTCAAGAGAATCTACAAATCAGGTTGGACAAACTTTAGAGGGTAATAAACCTTCCAACACATTCCTAAATATGTCAAAACCATAGGATAGGTTCAAAAATAGGTGAAAGCTAACCAAAAATGGTTACAGTTGGTTAATGAGTAACATAAAGTAAAAAAACTTGACCAGAGTTGCATGGTAATCACAAGACAAATTGGTGTTGCTGCAGACACGGGAGAGTAGATTCACACATTGATTTACAACATAGGTTGAGTGAAAATGAGAGATGAATTATATAATCATTAGGATTATACTACATCATGTACATGCTTGAGGTTAGGGAAAATCAAGGATTGATCACACCGGTAGTGAAGCAATGGAACTCAGAGATGAGTTCATTCCATTTAGTGACCAGAGAGGCGACAGTGACATTGGAGGATGTATGGTGCATCCTCAAGATCCTAATAGATGGATAGCTTGTAGAGTATGACCCCGCAATAGGGAGGTTAGCACTGCATCAAATGTTTGATAGTGATGACAAGGATCTAGACATCAGGGACTATGAGATTAGATGGGAGACCATGGCTAGACAACATGACCGACTAGTGGTAGTTATATGTTGCGTGATCACATGATTACTAGTTACAAATAGATGAGGACATGGGTTCTCTATTGGCTAGGGGAGATTACTTGAACACATGATCATGGATGGGATAGTGCTCACTTGGGATCCCTTCACGCTAGTGATGACATGCTACCATCTCCATCAGGTAGCCTATAGAGGAGGGTTATTGATCAGCAGTGGGATCACATTGCAAAAGGTATGGGCCTATGAGTATATAGCTATATTCTGGCTTATTATAGAGAGCATTATGATGCCAAATATTCCATGTATGTGTTTTTATCATAGAGTAATCACATAGGGGCTGCTAGGATACACACTACACTTCAGACACAATATGGATACACTCAGAGATTTATTGTGGTGACCATATAGTGATTGTCCTAGATGGGATGATAACAAAGAGCATTTACCATATTGTAGGCATGAGAGGTACCTCATAGGGTGAACCATTATAGGACATGTGGTGATCAAGATGTAGCTACTTGAGAGAGTGCCCAGGTAGTTTGGAGAGACATGGAATTTTTACATGAATGGCACTATTTGCATGGTCGAGAGGTGAGGTCAGGTCATGGGTTGCACTACTCAGGCCATAGGTTACTTAAGCAGAGTTTAAGAAGATATCACAAATGTAGGGACAAAAGCTTAGTATGAGAGATTATTTGCACAACATAGACTTGTTCCTCTAACATATCTAGAGGTACCAATGCTGATATTGTGGGTGTCAAGGGATGAGAGCATGGAGAAGGAGGATGAGGAGGATGGGGAGAGAAGGACTGAGTCAATCAATGAGGATGGGGATGATGCTGAAAGTATTCCTAGTGTTATGCCTATGCAGTTAGATGAGGACAGATAGGATATTCTATAGGGTGAAGCTTTATAGGTCCTTTATGAAAGGGATGAGACAGATAGGTAGAAGAGACAACACATTACAGATCTGACTAGCCAGATAGACATATTGATCCTCAAGAGAGACACAGACCAAGAAACATGGGTTACCTAGTGATCAACACTCACAAAATAGGTGGAAAAATTGACAGTAGAGAGAGATACATTGATTGCCTCTTGAGACACAACCATGTCTAGAGCATAGAGGGAAAAGGAGGAGTCATGACAGTTTATTACGAGCATCAGAGATGCAGGTGTTTGTGATGTCACGAGGATGCTAGCAGATTCTTAGGAGGAAAAGAGGTATTATAAGTGCATGGAGAAGCGATATGTTCCATTATAGAAGTGGGCACTGAGTTACATGGCATCTTCTAGCAGATCGCACTCCAAGAAAACACAGAGCAATGGGGGAGTGCTAGGACTGAGCGGGCCACCTAGGTCAAGACAAACATGATATTAGGTAGAAGGAGCTTCATCCTCCATATAGGATAGAGATCAGAAGGACTGAGAGAGAAGAGGCTGATAGGATCTCTCTAGTAGAGGGGCATTTTTGATAGATATGATATAGATTACAAGCCTATAGGCCTTAGTGTATCCAAACACCATGATGTTTGTACTCTGATACTTTTTGAGATATATATCTGATATGCAACTATTTTATGATGCTTTTTCTTATGTACATGATGGATGCACATGGATTTTACTTTCTTGTTATATGATGATAGTTAGATATTGTGATGAATTTATTTTCTATGTAGTATATACATGTATGAATGCAACATTGGTTTTTGGAATTTTGTAGCTTTTTGAAATGTATTGAATGCAAAATGCAAATGTATTTTTGGATTTTATTGTTTGTAAATGAATGGATGCAAGATGCACATGTTTTTGGAGTTTTATCTTTTAAATGCATGTACGCAAGATGCACATATTTTTGATGTACAAGAGTACTAGACCAAGGCAACTACAAGGACTGACTGAAGAAGTGTTAGCAGAAAGTGGAAATAGATGAAGAAATGTTTATTAAGAATGAAATATTTTTCCTTTCATAAGTGCATTGATGTCATAAGAGCTTATTTTTATATTGCAAAAGGGATGCAATGCATCATGGCATAAAGAGCTAGAGAGAGAAAATAATCCTTTTGCATAAACAAATACAATGTAGATAAAGAGTGATCTTATCCATCCTGAAGCATAGAGAAGGCATGCCACATAATTTCATGAGATCATCAAACAAGAAGAAGACAAAAAAAACTGATCATGAACCATCTTGGCCACTCTTATAAGTTCAATAATATCATCGGGTAGCATAGGAACATGACCAAAACAAAATCAATAAAAGATAAAACACTCACTAAAAACAATGTGAGCCAACAACCATTCTCATCATTTTGTTACTTGCATTAAGTGTTTTTATTTGATAGATTGGTTTTCATTGATTGATTGGATGATTGTACTGATAGGTTGGATAGGTTGATTGGTTGATAGTAGATTAAAAGATCAAACAATTCCAACAAGATTGAGTGTTGAGTCACAATGCTTCAGCTTGCGCTTGTGAGAAGATGATTTTGTTAAGCACATGATGATGATTCTACCACTGATGTCTGCATTCATGATGATCGTTTTGTAAAAGAAAGATGAGTATGTACAAATTTATTGGAAATTTTGAAGAGACTTTTCAATTTTTAATATTTTTGAGATATGTGAATTTTTTTGTTCTTTTTTACAAGACATTTTACAATTTTTAGGATTTTTTTAAGACTTTTTACGCTTTTTAGGGATTTTTTCACGACTTTTAACAAATTTTAGAGACTTTTTTCATCATCATATATGATTTTTATGGTCTTATTTCAGGATCATATTCAATTTTTATTGATTTATTTTTAGGATATTATTGGATTTTTAGAAAAATAAAATTAGGACATTATGCAATTTCTTTTTGGATTTTCACCTTCTTATTTGGATTTTTAGGGTTTTTTAGGACATTAAGATATTCACAAGTTTTTATCTCCAATCCGATAAGTGAGGAACCCCACGAATCAACCACATTCAAGGTCTTTCCCCTAATTTGAATTCAAATTCAAATTCAATCATTATCCAGAATCTGCCCCCAGACAAAATTTAGACTATATAAAGAGGCCAAAGTTATGTATAGACTAGGTGTGCCAAGGAAAGGAAAAAGTATACCAACCAGTTACAGGCCATAAAGGGGCAATAGGATCAACTCAAAGTGAAAGATATGATCAGGATAGGACAATAGAACACTAGGTGGAATAACGATAGACGTTGGAGCAACAAATTACTACACGTGGCATCTGTTTGCTAGGTTTTCACTGTGATACTTGCCCAAAGCGCCTGTTTACCAGGTTTTCACTTGTGGATGAAATGTTTCTCTTTATTTCTATTTTTTCATGCTAAGATGCCTGTTTACCAGGTTTTCATCAAGGAAACCATTTCTTTTTATTTTTTTCACTTTTTTCACCTTTTTATCTTTTTTTGATTTTTTGTATTATTTTAGAAAAATTTGCAATTTTTTGTATTTTTTTAGAAACATTTTCAATTTTCTTGTTACTTTTTTTAGGATCATGTGCAATACTTGCAGAGGTGCATGTTGTTCACTACTTCTGACAATGGTTCTCCCTCTAGCGTTGCAAGCCAATATACTCTAGACCCATATGTTGTGGTGACTTTATAGGGTCCTTCCCAGTTTAGTTCAAATTTTCCAGGCTTCTCTCTGTGTGGCTCAGTTTTGTAGTTAATTTTAGAACCAAATCTCAGATCTCAAAATGGAAGAATCATAATTTCTTATTGTAACTTCCTTTAAGATGATTTTGATATGCTTACAGGTGGACCAAGGCATCTTCGCTCCACCCATCTAGCATTTCAAGCTCATGCAAGTTAGAAACTCTATGTTAATCATCATCAATAATGTGTTGCAAAGATACTCTCAGTGATTGAATTTCAACCTTAATGGGTAAGATTCCCTCAGTGCCATAGAAAAGAGAGTATGGAGTGGCACTAGTTGGGGTGTGAATGTTGATTTTGTAGGCCCAAAGAGATAGATTTAGTTGCAGGTACCAGTCTCAGCCAACATAATTGTCAATCTTTTGAAGGATGTTGATTATTGTTTTATTATATGCCTCAGCTTGACCATTTCATTGTGGATAGTAAATTTTGGAAAATCCATGGAAAATTTTAAACTTCTCACAAAGATTTATAACATCCTTATTTTGAAATGGGATACCATGATCAGTGATGATAGCTAAAGGAACTCCATAGAGAAAAATATTATAATTCAGAATAAATTTTGAAACTTTCTTTCCTGTGATATATGTCATGGGGATATCCTCCACCCATTTGGTGTAATATTCAGTGGCAGTTATGATATACTTGTGGCCATAAAATGAAAAAGGTGTAATATTCCCTATGAGGTCAAACGCCAATTGAGAAAAGGTCCATGGAGACACAACTAGTTGCAGATCTTGTGCTGGAGCATGAATCAAGTTTCCATGTATCTGGCACTTATAACATTTTTTAGCAAACTTGTGCGCATATTTCTTTATGGTGGGCCAATAATATCCAAATCTTATCAACTTCTTGGCAAGACTTAAACCATTGAAATTTCCTGTTTAAATACCATCATGGACCTCATGTAAAGAATTTTCAACTTCTCACAAATCAAATCATTTGAGGAGGTTTTGGTCAAAAGATCTCCTATAAAGGGTATCACTGCCAATGAAAAATCTTGCATCTTTTGGATAAGGGCTCGATGTTTATTTTTGGATAGGGAAGGAGATAATATATAGGCATGTAGGTAATCATAAATATCTTGGTACCAATGGGAATTGGCACAAACAATATCACACATGAGCTCATATTATGGAATATCAAATGTAGGAAAAAATAACTAATCGACAAGAAATTCACATCATTCTTCATTGTTTGATATGTCAATCATAGAGGCAATAGTATTCATAGCATCTTCTTGCTTATTGTGTACCCTAGGGAGTTGCCAAAATATTATTGTAACAAATTGATCCTTTAGAAAGTCGTCCAACTGTTTGTCAGGTTTCAATTTTTCATCTTTTGTTTCGTAGTCATCGTTTACTTGCCAGATGACTAATTGGGAGTCACCGTACACTTTAAGATGCTGAATTTTCTATTCAATAGCTAGCTTGAGCCCAATGACAAGGGATTCATATTCAACTTTGTTGTTTGTGCAGTCAAATGCAATTTTGTATGAGTTTGGTATTACATTGCCTTGTGGAGTGACAAATATGATGCTTTCTCCTGATCCATGTCTAGTGTGTGAGCCATCAAAAAATAGTTGCCATTCATTAGAATTTTTGAAGGTGAAAATAGACTCATCTAGAAATTTTGAGAGCAATGGGTGATCATCTAGAACTATCACTTCTGCAAGTTGATATGCTATCACCTAGCCTTTAATTTCTTTTTGGTTTACATACTCAATGTAAAATTCACTCAAAATCATTACCCATTTGGATAGGAATCTTGTGAGAGCTACTTTTCTTAAAAGATATTTCAATGGGTCAATTTGGGACACTAGCATAGTTTTCTGATGTAGCATATAATGTCTTAGTTTTTGTGTTACAAAAACCATAGAAATACAGGGTCATTCATTGATTGAATAATTCAATTCATATCCCACCAACATTCTTTTTATGCAATAAATGGCTCTTTCTCTTCCATTTTCATCATACTGTGCTAGAAGAGCTCCAAGTGCAGTCTTAGTAGCAAAAATATATAAGGTGAATGGCTTTCCTAGAATGGGAGGCATCAAGATTGGAGGATTTAGCAGGTAATCTTTCAATTGCTGGAAAGATTTCTCACATTTTTCATTGTAATTAAAAGTCACAACTTTATGCAACAGATTTTGGAAAGAATGGCACTTGTCTACGAGTTGCACAATGAACCAACAGATAGACTGCAATTTCCCTTGTATACTTCTCAATTTTCTTAGAATATTAGGTGGAGGCATTTATAAAATAGTTTGTACCTATTTTTGGAAGCTACAATTGAAACAATTATTATATTGTCATTGATGTCAAACCATAACTGGTAAGACAATTGCTATCTTGTAAAGTGCCATATCAATTGATTGATGAAGAATATTTGAAAAGAGGAGATAACAAGAAGACCTAATGAAATGGTTGAGTTATGTGAAACTAAAAAGGGTACTTGATGAGATTTCATGTTGGTAAGGTAATTTGTTGTTTATCTTTTACACTAAGTGAAGTTTGGATGACTACAAGTTTAGTCTTGACCAAGTAATAGAGTAGAAGATTAAGGAACTTATGTATGTGTCAAGTGATGTGAGTGTCGACCGCTTTAGTACATGCCAAGAAAATTTAATGTCAAACAAGCATATCGAGTTATATAATGATGACCAAGCGGAAGAACATGGTGATGACCGAGTGTCAGTATTTTGATAGTTTGAGGAAGATTTGAAATCCCAGCCAACATAGTTGATTTCTTAGGATATGTGAAGTATATTTAAGATAAGGATTATTATTGTGGAGAATTAAATGAGTATTTAATATATGTTTAACCATTTTTATGCATAATTTCAAGAAAGTGTTTTAGGATGTATTCTACAAGGTAGATGGAAAAAAAATGTTAGAAGGATTTGTTGGATCTGACCAAACCCTAAGATCTATGGTCATGATTAAGTAGAAAAAGATCTCTAGCTACCTGATCACAGAGGTATAAGATTAACCTAGTTTGAGGTTATGTGTCTAGAGGTTAATTCATTGGATTGGAAAATCTAAGTAGAAGGTAGAGAAGGCTAAGAAGAGTAGTACAAGACTACACAATGTTTATTGATTGACGGATTTCTAAGAAGATCTGAGTAATAGAGATGACAATAGAGGCCAATCAGTGAGTTAGTATTTGAGAGAAAGTGGATCTGTATTTTCAAAGTGAGTTGTATGTTTTAGATCACATTAATGTTACTTTCTAACCATTGTATCAGTGCAAAATCCTTTTAAAGAAGGTTGACCTAACTGTCATATTGTAAATCCTTTAATCAAGGTGACATTCTAATGGAATGGTCCAAGCCCTCTAACAAGGCTTACTTTTAATAGGGTGATTAAATTATTTAATAGGGTCACATTTAACAGTGTGTATTGTAACATTTAACAGGGTTGGCTCCTCACAGAGCTCACTTCAGAAGAGTAAAAAATTGGTAGCATACTACTGGTCATTTTTCCCATATTGGATTTTCATGTTAAATCCTAGTGTCATACATGTATGAATGTTATTTGATGTGTTTTATTGTTAAGACTTTTATATTCTGCAAGTTGATTACATTAGGACAATAAAATGCAAGTTTAGGTTACTGATTATATGCTATAGAGACCGAGTGTATTACTGAGTGGATCTAAGTTGGTTAAAGTGTTTATAAGTTCAATTGGTACATCTGGACCTAGGATAACTGATTCACCCCCCCCGCCCCCCCCCCACCTCTCAATTATTCTAAATAATTCTAACAACTGGTATTAGAGCATTGTGGTTCTTGTAAAGAAAAGTTTTAAGGTACTTAAAGATAAAGATCAAGATGTATAAAAATGAGGCACCAAGGCTGAACAAGGAGAACTTCCCTGCATGAAAATTTTTGAATAAGTTACATCCAGCTGGAATTCGTGAAGAAAAAAAATACTAAGTTGAACATGATTATATTGTGTGCTATAATTGTGTCACACTTCTATGAATCCTTACATTCAAGAACACTCAAGAATGAGGTCTCAAAAATCGATCCATAGCTCCCTAGGCATGGAGTGCAAGGGTTTTTAGAATGCTCTC
>MU227459.1:1211594-1249567 GCA_018584345.1 Thuja plicata | reverse complement strand
AAACCTTAGGAAATATTGAATTGATTATGATTTGATCAAGGAAATTGATATAATTGATATTGTTGATATTTGAAAATATTGATTCAGGGATTTGATAAATTGAGAAATGGGGGCCCAAAGTCTAGGTAACCATTTTAGGGTGCATACATATATAACAATGCCTATAGTTATGATAGCTCAACAGATTAAAGAAAAACAAGAACACAGCCAAGCAATGTTGGAGATTGCATCAACCCTATGTTATCCTAAATTTGAAGATATAAAAGATTGCAAAACTGCAAAGGAAATGTGGGACACACAAGAAACCATCTATGGAGGTGATACAAATGTACTAAGAGCCAAATCTGAAATCTTGAGAGGTAAGTTTGATGAAATTAGAATGTTAGATGGTGAATCAATTGTTCAATATTGTAGCTGAGTTAAGGAGGTTGTAAATGATGTAAGAGGAGCTAATGGATCCATTGATGATGATACTATTATTAGCAAGGTACTAATAAATATACTTCTTTTTTATGCTATTAGAATATCTACTATACAAGAACTGAGATGTACTCCTAGTAACAACTTAACTCTAGAAGGTTTAGTCAGTAGACTTACTACTTTTGAGTTATTAATTTTTGATAATTCCACTCCTCACAATGTTGATTATGCATTCAAATCACAATTGACTCTTCATAAATATAAGAAAGGAAAAGAAAGACATGTGAATAGTGACAGTATCACTTCTTATGATGATCTTGATGAAATTTAAGCACTTATGGCTAGAAGACTACCAAGAGGAAAAGGAAAACTCAAAGGTAAACTTCCTATAATCTATTTTTCATGTAACAAAGTTGGTCATATTTCTGCAAGATGCCCTAACAGGAATGACAAGGATGATAGAAGAGGAATCAAGTACAAAGACAAAAGGGATGATAAAGATTTCAGAAGGTATAAGGACTATAAGGAAAAAAGTAAGAAATATTGCTATATGGTTGAAGAAGAAACTGATAGTGAATCTGATAACTCTAATGATAATGATATAAAAGTTGTTTATGTTGCTATAAAAGATGATTATGATGAGGATGAGAAAAATGTGCTTATTTCATTTATGAGTAAAGGTGATAGATAGATAATTGATAGTGTATTCTCACATAACATGATTGGTGATAAAATTAAATTTGAAACCTTAAGCTATTGCAAGGGTGGTAGTGTTAAGTTTGGTAATAAAAAACCATGTCTTGTGAAAGGAAAAGGATCAATAAAACTTGTTGATAAGATCACATGTTACAAAGTTTATTGGGTTGAAGGTATAAACTGTAATATTTTGAGTCTTGCTTAGTTGAACACTTCTAGATACCGAGTTGAATTCCATCACAGAAAGCCTAAAATATTTGATGCTACTGGTGAACTAATTTGAAGTGGTGAACAAATAAGAGGTAATTTTTTTCTATCTAGATCTATATGATGAGACATGTTTGTTTGCACAATTTAATGATGTATGGTTATGGCATAAGAGATTATGTCATGTGAACTTTAAAACTTTGGTAAACATTAGTAAGATGAAAATAGTAAGAGGCTTACCAAGATTGAAGAAACCTAACAATGTTATGTGTAAGCAATGTCAGTTGGGAAAAATGACAAAGTCTAGTTTGAAAAGAAAAACCTATACTTCAGATAATGTTTTGGAATTGGTTCATACTAACCTTTTTGGACCTATTGGTATGAAAATCTACCATGGCAATAAATATTTCATACTATTTGTTGATGATTACTCTAGAATGATTACTGTGATGTTTCTCAAAGAAAAATATGATGATTTTCAGTTGTTTAAGTGGTATTTGGAAAAAGTTTAAAAAGAGACAAGTAAGAGCTCGAGATGTTTGAGATCTGAAAAAGTAAGAGATCTTATATTTAGTGAGTTCAACTTATTCTGTAATGATAGAGGAATTAAAAAAATAGATGTCTTCTCCAATTGATTGAATGTTTCAAGATGTTAATTTGATGATCACCAAGCTACCGAAAGTTAATGCAAGACATTAAATCAGTTAATGTGTTGTATTGTCATTGATGTCAAATTGATATAATATGATTGGTTATATACAAAGTGTCAAAGACTTCAGAGAATCAGAGAGATAGATATTATGTTATCAGTAATGCATAAAATATTAGTATTCACTAAGTGACTACAAACACCGATGGGCAATGCACTCTAACGGATAGAGAAACCTGAAATTAAAGTCACAATGTTTCCCAAGAAAGAAACCCGACAAGCATTATCGACAAGAAGAATCACAAGAATTACCAACCAAAAGAACTTCACAGTGATTCCTGATGGATAGACAACCCCAATGGAGACGCCCGAGGAGAATTGAAGTGTTGACCAAAGCTAACAAGAGTTAAAACACCGAAAGGAACTAAAGTTTAGAAACAACAAAATACTTAGTTGGAAAGAGATAAAGAAGGAGTTAACTGGTTGTTAATATTGTTTTCATAGACAATTTTGAAGCCAGAGATAAGAGACAGTTTTAAAGTAATTTTATTCCATTTTTCAAGGAGAAATCTACAAGATAAAACTGAAGTAAAGCCTTAAATCAAGATTGGCTAAAATTGAAGATCACACCAAGAACAAGAAAGTCAAGAACTGAGAAAAAGTGATATCATGTCTATAAAGAGACAAGATAATTCATTGTGAATTATAGGTGAATAGAGAAGAAGGATGTTGGATAGAAACTAGTGAAGAACAACTTTAATCAGACCTAATCAATCAAGCTAAGAAATAGAGCTAATTCTGTAGACACCAAGAAATAGAGAAGCACAACATCACCGAGTAGAAAGAATTGGAGGAAATGTATTGAAAAGATACATTGATCATAAAGGTATTATGAGCTTACAATACATCTGAAAATATGCAAGTCTATAGTTGTATATGTGAATAGATCATTTAATGTTTCATTTTAACCATTGATTCATAAAGTCTCTTAATTGAGAAGGACTTAACAATCCTTTCTATATCGAGATACATCCCAAGGAGTATCAAAAATTTTGATCATGAAGATAGCATGAGATGCCAGATACCAATTGACAAACTACACTGGGTTTGATCAGAAAAGGTAGCATAGATATGTCTCATATCAAATGATTAACTATTCTATTTAAATCCTCTAACAAGGTCACACCTAACAGTGTGTTTGTAACCTTTAATAGGGTTGGATCTTCACTGATCTCACTTCAAAAGAGTGAAAATGTTGGGTTACTGGTCCCAAGTGGTTTTTCCCTTAATGAGTTTTCCACATTAAAAATTCATGTGTTAATGTGTTTATGAGTCATTACTTTAGTGTTTTGCATTACACATAACTAATCTAGATTGATATGTATACACTAAGAAATTTACTGTATTTCAGTAAATGAAAGACACCTAATCGGTAAACAGTAAGAATAAGGTTTAATAGTGAATTCCGAGCAGTAGTTATTTGTTAAGATTGTTTGAAGGCATTCATCTTGTAGGACTGAAGATAACTAGAGGCTTAATATTGTGGTACTAAGTTTTTGGGTTGATTTATTGGAATATTTTTGAGGCCATTGATTCACCCCCCCTCTTAATTATTCTAAAAATTGGTATCAGAGCTTGTGTTCTTAGAAAGGGAGTTTAACAGCTCAAGAAAAATATCACAAGATGAACAAATGAGATGTGTCCAAGTTGAATAAGGACAAATTTGCATCATGGAAAAGAATAATAAGACTCCACCTATCAGGTATTGGAAATGATGGTGTTCAATACTTAGATACTAAATTTTTGTTACCTACAAGACCTCACACACTTGAGAAATTGAGAGAAAAGCATGAGAATAATTGCATGATGATAGAGCTTGCTTCCTCACTCTCTGATGTTGAGTTTGAAGATGTAAAAACCTGCACCTCTGCAAAGCAAATGTGGGATAAATTGAAGCTGGTACATAAAGGAGATGCTAATGTACTAAGAGCCAAGGAAGAAATCCTAAGAGGGAGGTTTGATGACCTAAGGATGAAAGAAGGAGAAAATATCACTCAATATAGTTGTAGGATTAAAGATGTAGTGAATGCTATCCGAGGAGTTGGAGGTGTACTTGAAGAAGAGACAGTGGTAAGTAAAATCCTAAGAACCTTACTACCTATATATTCTATTAGAGTATCTTCTATACAAGAAATGAGAGCATTTGCAAACAATAATGTTACTCTAGATAGTCTGATTGGTAGACTGATCTCATTTGAGATGAATAACTTTGATAATAGTGTCCTACCATCTATTGAGTCTGCATTCAAATATTCTTTGAAAATAAGTAAGTCAAGTCATATACACATTATTAGCAATGATAGTGAAAGTGATAGTGATGACCAATGGCTTGATGAGATTGAAGCACTAATGGAAAGAAGATTGCAAAGAGGCAAAGGTAGATACAAAGGTAAATTACTACTTGTATGTTTTAATTGTAAAGAGATTGGACACTTTTCTGCAAGATGTCCTAACAGAAGAAAAGATGACAAAAGTAATGAAAGAAAATATGAAAAGAAGTTTGACCAAGGTGATAACAGATATTACCAAAGCAACTGATAATTTGACAGAAGCGATACCCGAGACTACAAGGACAAAGGAAAGAAATCTTGTTACCTAGCTGAGAATAGAGCTGAAGATACTGACACTGAATCTGATGAAGACATTGAGATGGTATTTGTGGCCATGAAGGATGATTTAGACAAAGAAGAAAGGTATGTAGAGACTACACTCATATCTAAGGTTAGTAAGAATGATGTATGGATTATAGATAGTGGCTGCACTCACCACATGACCGGTGAGAAATAAAAGTTTGAAAATTTTGAGTACTATAGTGGTGGATCAGTAAGAATGGGTAATGACACACCTTGTCCAGTTGAAGGTAAAGGAACCATAATGTTGAATAACTTGATCAAATGTGAAAATTCTTACTGGGTAAAAGGACTTAATTATAATCTATTGAGTGTTTCACATCTAAATAACATAGGTCACTGAGTAGCATTTGAAAATAAGAAAGCAAAGATCTTCAATGAATCAGAAAGGTTGATCAGAACTGGTGAATAGACAAAATGTAACCTATTCTATCTTGATCATACAAACACTACTTGTTTGATGGATAGAAACGAAGACATATGGTTGTGCTATAAGAGATTATGTCATGTGAATTTTTACAACATGATAAAGATAAGCAATAAAAGGAAAGTAATAGGCCTACCGAGCATGTCAAAGCCTGAACATATCATGTGCAAGAATTGTCAAAAAGGTAAAATGAAAAATTCTAGTTTCAAGAGTAAATATCGTACATCTAATGCTATTCTAGAATTAGTTCATACTGATCTATGTGCACCCATGAGAAAAAAGAGTTACTATGGTGATAGATATTGCATTCTCTTTGTAGATGATTATTCTAGAATAATGATAGTTATGTTCTTAAAAGAAAAATAAGAAGAAATCAAGATGTTTAAATGGTATAAAGATATGGTAGGAAAAAAAAGTGGTAAGGAATTGAAATTCTTAAGATCAGATAGAGGAGGGGAATTTATTTATGATGAATTAACTAACTTCTGCAATGAGAAAGGAATTAAAAGATAGGTTTCTACACCAAGAACACCACAACAAAATGGGATTTCTGAGAGGAGAAATAGATCCATTCTTGATTGTGCAAGAACACTAATGATAGATAAAAGCATCACTCAAATTTTTTGGAGAGAAGATGTCAGTACTGTTATCTACACTTTGAATAGAGTACAATTGAAGAAAGACACCAAGAAGACACCCTATGAGCTTTGGTATAGTTACACACCCAATGTAAGTTACTTTAGAATATTTGGAAGTCAATGTTATATTTTAAAAGATGATAAAAATGGAAAGATTGACTCCAAAAGTGATGAAGGTGTCTTTTTAGGGTATTCCATCAAGAGCAAGGCTTATAAATGTCTTAACAAGTCCTCTAAAAATATCATTGAAAGTACAAATATCAGAATAGATGAATATGCAGAGAAAAATGATGAGAAAAGAAGAAGAGAACTAGAAGACTACAATAGGTTTGTTTACATTAAATAACCTAACACTCTACCCGAGAAATAGTGTATCACTCCTAAGAAACAAAACATTGCACCCGAGCATCAAGCTGCAATTACCAAAAATTAGGAAAATGCTCAAAATGATGTTCCAAGCGATGGAGATCAGAATGAAGGTCAAGATGATGATCAGAATGATGGACAAAGAGCTGAACTGAAACTTGCCAAGTATGTCAAAAGACATCATTCGTAGAATTAGATCACAGGAGACAAGAAGATTGGAATGAGAACAAGAAGTAAGTCACTAAACACTAGATGTTTACTTTGTGATTTTGAGCCTAAATATGTTAATACTGCACTTGAAAATGAAGAATGGGTCAGTGTTATGAATGAATAGACAAGAACATATTGAGAAGAATAGTACATGGACATTAGTACCGAGACCAGATGACAAGAATTTCATCAGAACCAAATGGATATTCAGAAACAAGCTGAATGAGAATGGAGAAGTCACAAGAAACGAAGTAAGATTAGTATGCAAGGGGTATACACAAGAACAGGGTATTGATTATAGAGAAAAATTTTCCCCCATTGCTAGAATAGAAGGAGTAAGAATCTTACTTTCTTTGGTTGCATTCAAAGGATTCAAGGTATACCAGATGGTTGTCAAATCTACATTCCTAAATGGAATACTGGAAGAAGAGGTATACATTGAACAACTAGAAGGGTTTGTTGATCCAGAAGAGAGAAACATGGTATGTAGACTACATAAATCCTTGTATGGATTGAAACAAGCACCTAGATCCTAGTATGAAAGACTTCATTCCTATCTCATAAGCATTGGATTTGTAAGAACAAGTGAAAACAACAATCTGTACTTAAAAGAAGATACTGATAATAATATTATGATTGCTGAAATATTTTTTGATGATATCATATTTGGGGGAAATGAAATGTTATGTAAATACTTTGCAAGAAAAGAATTTGAAATGTCTATGTTTTGGAAGATCAAATTCTTTCTTGGTCTACAGATTCTTCAACAAGATGTAGTCATATATTTCACACAATCCAAATAAATCAAGGAAGTGTTGAAGATATTCAAAATGGAAGATTCCAAGCTAGTTGGAACACCTATGGCAACTGGATGTAATCTAACAAAGGAAGATAAGTCAAATGAGGTAAATCAAACCTTGTATAGATCAATGATTGTCAAACTAATGTATGTTGTTCATACCAGACCAGATATAGCACATGCATTTGGAATAGTTGCAAGATTCTCTGCTAATCCCAAAGAATCACATATGACTATTGTCAAGATAATTCTGAGATATCTATAGAACACCAAAGACTATGGTTTATGGTATAAAAGAGAAGGCAAATTTGAGCTTCAAGTCTATACAGATGCTAATTGGGATGGAAAATTAGATGACTGAAAGAGAAAAACTGGAGGAGAATTCTTCATGGGTGATAGACTTGTCACATGGATCGGAAAGAAGAAACGATGCATCTCACAGTCTATTATAGAAGCAGAATATGTGGCTACTGTTGCGAACTTCTCTAACATTGCATGGATCAAACAGTTACTGGAAGGTATGAATATGAAAATTATTGAACCAGTGATTATCTATTGTGATAATACCAGTGCAATTAAAATTTCTAAAAATATATTAATGCATGCTAAGACTAAGCATATTCCTATCAAGTATCATTACTTAAGAGAACAAGTGCAATAAAAATATGTGATACTGGAATATGTTCAATCTAAGGAAAAATTATTTGACATATTCACCAAGCCATTCCCTAAAGATACTTTTGAGTACCTGAGACAGAGACTAGGGGTCCAACCCTTGTCTATCGGTCAGTAACCTGACTAGGAGATTGCATCAGCCTATACACAAATCAGAAGATTATTCATGTTGATGAAAGAAAATTGGACTGCAAATATACATCTATACATAACAAGGTACAAATCTGCACTAAACACTAGAGATAACTTTGGCTAATACAGAGCTTTATTGATGATGTATAGGGAAATTCAAGGAGTATATTATAAAAAGGTAAAAGGATATAACTTTGGCATAATTAAAGTCTACTTTGGCATTGTTTTCAAAGGGAGAGAAGTTCCTAAGAATTCAAAGGGAGAGATTATCATTATCCAAAGGGAGAGATTACATATGAAATATCCATCAAAGGGAGAGAAGATATCATAAGGGAGAGATGACTTATTGCTGCCAAAGGAAAAAGAGATGATCAAGGAGAGGAACACTCAAAGGGAGAGACAACATCAGAGAAAGAATCAGAAGTTGCTACACCTATCAGTGAAGGGATTGAAGATTGAAGAAAGACACTCTGCAAGAAACAGATCTAAGTTATATGAGCTTACCGAGAGCCAAACAATTGTATTGGTTACAAAACAGTAAATTTTTTAGTTTGATGAACTACAACTGATATATTTCATATTGTATTAGTAATAATATAGTGTGATAATGTAGTGTGTTTCCATCAATGCCAAAGGGAGAGATTGATGAGCTATAACTGATTGAATGTTTAAAGATGTTAAGTTGATGATCACCAAGCTACCAAAAGTTAATGCAAAACATTAAATCAATTAATGTATTGTATTTTCATTGATGTAAAATTTATTTAATCAGATTGGTTATAGACAAAGTGTCAAATACTTTAGAGAATCAGAGAGATATAAATTATGTTATTATTAATGCATAAAAGATCAGTATTCGCTAAGTGACTACAAACACCGATGGGAAGTGCACCCTGACAGACAGAAAATCCTGAAAGTAAAGTCACAGTGTTGGCCGAGCAAGAAAAATGACAAGCATTACCGATAAGTAGAATCAAAAGAATTACCAATGAGAAGAACTTCATAGTGATTCCCAACAAACAGACAACCCCGACGGAGATGCCCGAGGAGAACTAAAGTGTTGACCAAAGCTAACAAGAGTTAAAACACCAAAAGGAACTGAAGTTTAAAAATGAAAAAAGACTTAGTTGGAAAGAGATAAAGAAGGATTTAAATGGTTGTTAATATTATTTTCATCAAAAAGTTTGAATTCAGAGATAAGAGAGAGTTTTAAAGAAGTTTTATTCTAGTTGTCAAGGAGAAATCTACAGGATAAAACTGAAGTAAAGCCTTAAATCAAGATTGGCTAAAATTGAGGATCACACCAAGAACAAGAAATTCAAGAACTAAGAAATGGTGATATCATGTCTATAAAGAGACAAGATAATTCATTGTGAATTACGGGTGAATAGAGAAGAAGGATGTTGGATAGAAACTAGTGAAGAACAGCTTCAATCAGACCTGATCAATCAAGCTAAAGAACAGAGCTAATTCTACGGACACCGAGCAACAGAGAAGCACAACATCACCGAGAAAAAAGAAGTGGAGAAAAGGTATTGAAAAGATACATTGATCAGAAAGGTATTATGAGCTTACAATAGATCTAAAAATCTGCAAGTCTATAATTGTATATGTGAACAGATAATTTACTGTTTCAGTTTAACCATTGATTTAGAAAGTCTCTTAACCAATAAGGACTTAACAATACTTTCTATATTGAGATACATCCCAAGGAGTACCAAAAAATTTTATCATGAGGATAGCATGAGATGCCAGATACCAATTGACAAACTACACTGGGTTTGGTCATAAAAGGTAGCATAAATATGCCAGATATCAAGTGACAAACTATTCTATTTAAATCCTCTAACAAGGTCACACCTAACAGTGTGTTTGTAACCTTTAAAAAGGTTGGCTCTTCACTAAGCTCACTTTAGAAGAGTGAAAATTTTGGGTTACCGGTCCCAAGTGGTTTTTCCCTTAACAGGGTTTCCACGTTAAAAATCCACATGTCAATGTGTTTATGAGTTATTACTTTAGTGTTTTGCATTACACATAACTAATCTGGATTGATCGGTATACACTAAAAAATTTATTGTATTTCAATAAATGAAAGACTGGTAATCAGTAAACAGTAAGAATAAGGTTTAATAGTGAACTCTGAGTAGTAGTTATTTTTTAAGATTGTTTGGAGGCATTCATCTTGTAGGACTGAAGATAACTAGAGGCTTAATATTGTGGTACTAATTTTTTGGGTTGATTTATTGGAATATGTTTGAGGCCAATGATTCACCCCCCCCCCCCCCCCCCCACTCTTAGTTATTCTAACTGTATGGTTATGGAATAAGAGGTTATGTCATGTGAACTTTCACAATTTGGTAAACATTAGTAAGATGAAAAGAGTAAGAGGCTTACCAAGATTGAAGAAACATAATAATGTTATGTGTAAGAAATGGCAGCTGGGAGAAATGACAAAGTCTAGTTTTAAGGGAAAAAAACCTATATCTCAGATAATGTTTTGGAATTGGTTCATACTAACCTTTGTGGTCCTATTGGTGTGCAAAGCTACCATGGTGATAAATATTTCATAGCGTTTGTTGATGATTACTCTACAATGATGACTCTGATATTTCTCAATTAAAAATATGATGCTTTCCAGTTGTTTAAGTGATATTTTTAAAAATTTTAAAAAGAGATAGGTAAGAGCTTGAGATGTTTGAGATCTGAAAGAGGAGGAGATTTTATATTTATTGAGTTCAACTTATTCTATAATGATAGAGGAATTAAAAAATAGATTTCTGCTCCAAGAACTCCCCCACAGAATGGCATAGGCAAGAGAAGGAATAGATCAATAATGGATTGTGCTAGAACACTAGTGATAGAGAATAATGTTGCACAAAAGTACTAGAGAGAAGCTATAAGTAAAAAAATCTATACCTTGGATTGAGTACAAGTCAAGAAAGGCACTGATATTACACCTTATGAGTTATGGTATGGTAATGCACCTAATGTAAAATATTTTAAAGTATTTGGAAGCAAATGTTATATATTGAAGGAAAATAGAAATGGAAAGATTTATGCTAAAAGTGATGAAGGAAAATTCCTAGTTTATTCCACTAAGAGAAAAGCATACAAGTGTTTGAATTATAACACTAAAAAAGTTGTAGAAAGTGCAAATGTTAGAATTAACGAATATGTAGAAAAGGATTAAGTTGAATGTAAGAAAGAACCTAAAGACTATAGATATTTCATTTACATGAATGAAGGAGAGCCTGTCAGTTTACCTAAACCATAAAAATAATCTACCAAACAACAGATTGTTGTTGTCGATAAATAGCAAGAAAATGTTGAGTCACAGAAAAAGGTTGCAGAGCATCAGGAGGGAATTACTAAGGAATATGAGGAAGAAGCAGAGACACAAAATGAACCTAAAATGAATTTTCATGATGAATCTAAGGAAGAACAACAAGAGAAAAGGAGACCAGAGTCTACACTAGCAATGTATGTAAGAAGATATCATAAACCAGATCAAATCATTAGAGAAAAGGATTCAGAGGTTATGACAAGAAGAAAATTCAAAAATCAAATATGCTTATGTGAATATTATACCAAATCAATGAAAGATGATTTGGATAATGAAGACTGGATACATGCCATGAATGAAGAAATTTAAGAAATTGAGAAGAACAAAACCTGGACACTAGTACCTAGACTAAAGGACAAGAATGTTATTGGAACCAAGTGGGTATTTAGGAATAAGATGAATAAACATGGAGAAGTCATAAGAAACAAGGCTAGAATGGTATGAAAAGGTTATGAAAAAGAAGAAGGCATTGACTATGGTGAGATGTTTGCCCTAGTTTCTAGATTGGAAGGAGTTGGAACTTTACTGGCTTATGTAGCTTACAAAGGATTCAAAATATATCAAATGGATGTCAAATCAGCATTTCTGAATCTAATACTAGAAGAAGAGGTATACATTGAACAAGATGAAGGATATTTTGATTCAAGCAAGAGAAATATGGTATGCAAGCTACATAAAGCATTGTATGGATTGAAGCAAGCCCCCAGAGCATGGTATGAAAGATTACAAAATTACTTAGTCAAGATTGGATTTACAAGAACAAATGACAATAGTAATTTGTACTTAAATTTTGAAAAAGGTAAAGGGATATTGTTAGCTAAAATATTTGTTAGTGATATCATATTTGGAGGACAAGATGCTTTATGCCAAACATTTTCAAATGATATGCAAACCAAATTTGAGATGTCAATGGTTGGAGAGATCAAATTCTTTATTGGTCTGCAAGTATATCCGATGAAGAAAGGTATCTACATTACTCAATATAAATATATAAAGTATATACTAAAAACCTTTGGCATGGAGGACTCCAGACCTATAATTACACCTATGGATACTAGACAAAAACTAGAAAAGACTGATTAGACAGTTGAAGTCAATCAAACCTTGTATAGGTCAATGATTGGAAGCTACAATATGTTGTCCACAGTAAACCAGAAATTGCATTAGCCTTTGGGATTATTTCAAGATTTTATGCAAAACCTAAAGATAGTCACATGGTGGCAGTGAAAAGGATACTAAGATACTTGAAGGGAACATAGGACTATGGATTATATTATACAAAGAATGAGAAGTTTGAACTGAAAGCGTATACAAATGCCAATTGGGTAGGTAATGTTGATGAAATGAAGAGCACAAGTGGAGGTGCATTATTTTTAGGAAAGAGATTAGTCTCTTGGACAAGTAAGAAATAGAACTACATTTCTCAATCAATAGAAGAGGCTGAATATATTGCAGTAACAGTGAATTGTTCAAATATAGTGTGGATCAAGCAAATGTTAAAAGGAATGAAGGAAGAGATCATTGAACTAGTTGTTATTTTTTGTGATAACACAAGTGCTATTAATATTTTAAAGAACCCTGTGATTCATTCAAAGACCAAGCATATTTCTATCAAGTATTATAACTTGAGAGAGTTGGTACAAGAAAAAGAAGTAAGACTTGAATATGTAAATACAAAGGAACAATTAGCATATATATTTACTAAGGCATTACCTAAGGATTATCATGAGTATCTAAGAGGAAAATTAGGGGTGACTCCCCTATCTGAGGCTAGCTAGGATCACATGGAGCGATTTCATCAAATATATTACATAGAATATCTGACAAATTGATGCAAAGGTGGTCACAATTTATGAATTTCCTAAATCTATAAAGAGTAATGCAAAAGGTATTGATTAATCATAAGCAAGATGAAAGAAGGAGCATAGAATTCATATATTTGACACAAACATATATACATGATAAAGATGCATGTCTTTTTGGCATTGTTGTCAAAGATGGAGATATACTATGAGAGAAATGTACAGAGGGAGATATGCAAGTTTGGACAGTAAGGGAGATATGACAAAGATGGAGAATTACACAAAGAAAGATAAGCTATAGAGATAAATATATCCAAGAGGGAGCTAATATTTGTATTGGAGAGAATCAGAATGAAGCTAAGGACAATAATGGAAATCTTTTTACAAAACATACTATTTGGATTGTTTGGTAACCTTGCATGTGTTATTTTCATGTGTTTTCCATCAATGCTAAAGAGGGATATTGTTGGAAGCTACAATTAAAACAATTGTTATATTGTCATTGATGGCAAACCTTAACTAGTAAGACAGTTGCTATCTTGTAAAGTGTCATATCAATTGATTGATGAAGAAGATTTTAATAGAGGAGATAACAAGAAGACCTGGTGAAATGGTTGAGTTATGTGAAACTACAATGGGTACTTAATGAGATTCATGTTGGTAAGATAATATGTTGTTTATATTTTATACCAAGTGAAGTTTGGATGACTACAAGTTTAGTCTTGACCGAGTAACAAAGCAGAATATTAAGGAACTTATGTATGTGCCAAATGATGTGAGTGTCAACTGAGTGTTAGTACTTGTCAAGAAAATTTAGTATTGACCGAGCATCAGTATTTATCGAGAGTCAGTAAATTACTAGGTTATCCAATGATGACCAAGAGGAAGAACATAGCGATGACCAATTGTCATTATTTTGACAGTTTGAGGAATATTTGAGATCTCAGCCGACATAGTTGATTTCTTGGGATATGTGAAGTATATTTAAGATAAGTATGATTGTTGTGGAGAATTAAATGAGCATTTAATATAAGTTTAACTATTTTTATGTACGATTTCAAGGAGTTTTAGGATGTATTCTACAAGGTAGATGGAAAGATAAATGTTGGAAGAATTTGTTGGATCTGACCAAACCCTAAGATCTACAGTGGTGATTTCTTGATGGATTTCTTAGTAGATCTGAATAATATAGATGGAAATGGAGGCTAGTTAGTGAGTTAGCATTAAAGAGAAAGTGGATCTGTATTTGCAAAGTGAGTTGTATGTTTCAGAAAACATTACAGTTACTTTCTAACAATTGTATCAGTGCAAAATCCTTTTAAACAAGGTTGACTTAACGGTCATATTGTAAATCCTTATTGTCAAGGTGACATTCTAATAAAATGGCTTAATCCCTCTAACAAGGCTCACTTTTAACAGGGTGATTAAATCCTTTAACAAGGTCACATTTAACAGTGTGTATTGTAACCTTTAATAGGGTTGGCTCCTCATAGAGCTCACTTTAGAAGAGTAACCAATTGGTAGCATGTTAGTGCTCATTTTTCCCATATTAGATTTCCATGTTAAATCCTGGTGTCATAATTGTGTGAATGTTATTTAATGTGTTGTACTATTAAGAGTTTTATATTTTGCAAGTTGATTACATTAGGATAGTGAACTGCAATTTTATGTTACTGATTATATGCTATAAAGAGCGAGTGGATTACTAATTGGATCTGAGTTGGTTAAAGTGTTTATAAGTTCAATTGGTACATCTAGACCTAGGATAACTGATTCAACCCCTCTCAGATATCCTGAATCATTCTAACACTTTTTCAGGATCCACTTCAATACCTATTTGAGAAATAATGTACCCTAGGTGTTTTGAGAAAGAACTCCAAAAAAAAATGTTTTGGGATTTAAGGGAATATTATATCCTTCCATTCTCTCAATTTTTTTGTCTAAAATGCTTAAATGATATTTTTTGGTGGTAGACTTGCATAATAGGTCATCAATGTAATCTTCCATCAGGATATGCATGAAATCATGGAATATTGTAGTCATTGCTTGTTCATATGTTTCTCTGACATTGTTGAGGCCAAAGGGCATGCATTCCAACAGTAAGTTCCTCAAGGACATGTGAAAGTTTTCTTTGGCTGATCCTTAGGAGAAATTTAGATTTTTTTTTAGCCAAAGATACCATCCATCAGTGATAGCATCTCATATCCCATAGTCATTTCTAAAATGATGTCAATATTGGGCAATGAAAAATCATCTTTAGGGCATGCTTTATTTAGATAACTAAAATTAGTGCATATTCTTATGCCCCCAGTGCCTTTGGTGATAGGTAATAGATTGGAAATCTAATATACATAATCTATTGGCTTGATGAAACTAGCATCCGGTAACATTTTAAACTCTTCCTTTACCAAAATGGCTATCTGAGGATGCATTTTCCTTAATTTTTTCTTCACTGGTTTCACACCTGGCTTCAAAGGTAAGTGGAGAAGAACTATTTATGTATCCAAGCCAGGAATATCAGTGTAGGATCATGAAAATTTAATCTATCTTTCTAGAAAGAATCTAAAAAACTCTTCCTTTTCTTCTTGAGATAGAGAAGCTACAAAGTGTGTGATTTTTAGGTTATTCAGGGTTCCCAAATGGATTTCCTCAGTCATTTCAATAAACAATGCTAACTTATCCTTCAAAGGGGGTACATCCAATCTTCCATCCTTGGGTGCCTCAAAGAGGTTTTCACCCTCGGATACGTCCTTTATTTTTACTTTTGTATGGTCGAATTATGCCTTTTGGTTTTCATCGGAAGACCTTTTCTTTTCATTTTTTCCTTTTTTTTATTTTATCATTTTCACTTTTGCGACTGGAAGATGGAGTTCACTCCCCGAAATATGTTGTGGTGATAAGGACAATAGGGAATCCTACTTTATGATCACTAGATGGCATGCCTTCTCAAAGCTCAAAGAATTCTACTATTTCTTCATCATTTTTGAAGCAATCTAAGCTCAGTGATCCTTGTTGATCCCAATCAATAAATTTTGGGTAAACCAATGGGATTTCATCATCGGTATTGCAAATTTTTTCAAAGCCATGGGTAAGGGGAAATATATAAATATCAATCTCATCAGAATCAGAGGCTTCATTTCCAGAAGGTTCAAAACTAAGATCCCAGAAAATTTTGGCCCGGGGATTAGGACAGGTTTTTGGAGGGGGTATTTCATCAACATGTTTATCTTGAATTGGTATGTCATCAGATTCAATAAATACATGGTCAAGCTCATAGGGACTAGAGGAATATGAAGTCCATTCCCACCCATTGCAATCGGTAGTTTCAAAATAGGGAACCTCAGATGCCTTTGCATCGTTTAAAACATCCATATTTTTACATGAGGCCATTTTAGTATTCGAAGAGACAATTTTAAATGGTTTAAATCAAATCCCCAAATAAGGAGGATTTCCTTTTGTGACAATAGGTTCAAAAATCCCTTTCTTTTTGTGAACCAAGACCACTGCAACCATCATAGCCTTTTCTCTACATGATTGTGAACCTTGGTCCATATCTTTCAATAGGTACCTGAGTGGGTTTGGTGTCTTCTTTATCTTTACAAACCCATGTAGATGTGTTTTCATACACATATTCTTCATGCAATCCTCCTCAAATTGTGAATGTGGTTGAGGGTAGACCATTCAGGGTGGTCTTTGGTGGTTATTTTTGCAAAAATCATGGCTTTTCATAATATTTTTGGGAAAGAGGAAGCTTCCCAATGTGAAATGATTGAGCCATTGTATACTCTCTGCAACCCTTATCTTCAATTTTCATCTTTTCTTTGGCCATATTAGTGAGAGTGGATGCATCAAAATACTTGGAAGAATCGGTTGATGTTGCTTCACTATTTGTAGGTACTTTTTGTGTGGGACTTTCTCTCAAATTAGGGCAAAATTGGAAAGGATTAGCATCTTGTGGAACAGTGATCTCAGCTCCATTGTGGAAAAAAATTAGAAATTGGTGATATGTGGATGGAACTACCTTCATGGAATAGATCCAAGGGTATCCCAAGATCATGTTTTAAGGGAGGTCTAGGTCCAAGACTCTCAGATATATATTCTCAACAACTGGACCAATTCTAATGTGCAATAAAATGACTCCTTTGGAAGGACATTCAGTGTGATCATATGCTTTTATTGTGATTTTCTGGGATGGATCAATATCACTTTCATTTTATCCAAGACCAAGGACAACCTTCAGGTTACAAATGTTAAGCCCTACTCCACTATTTATCATGACTCATCTAACCTTACAATTATGGACAAAAACTTCAAGGTGCAGGGAATCATTATGTCTGAGTATATCTTGTGGGACATCATCTTTTGAGAAGTAACATGATGGGATGCAGACAAGTTCCCTATCATGGCTTCAAATTGGTGAGTATCAATGTCATTAGGGATGATAGACTCTTTCAGGGATTTTTCAAGGATTTCTTTGTTCTAGGGAGATGTGCGCAACAAGTCAAGGATAGAAATGAAGGTTTGGGTTTTACCAAGTTGATCGACAAGGTTATAATTAGAAGACACTTTGGGTATAGATAGTGATCCAAGAACAATAATCCTTGTACAATGAGTGGTGACTACACATTGACGAATATCATCACTGATAGTAAAAGTGGACACATGTGTATCTGACTAAGAAAAGTAGTTTATGGTATAGTCATGGCTAGTTGAGGTATAGTTTGCATTGGTATTTGAATTTGAATTCAAAGTAGATGAATTTCCCTTCTCATGATCTAACAAATAAGTTTTAAAAATGGTGTGATCGGTATTGGAAGAACCTCCAATAGGTTATACTTCAATTATGCCTTGATCAATGAGATCTTGCACTACCTACTTTAACTGAAAATAAGAGTTGGTTTTGTGTCATTTGGACCGATGATAATCACAAAATTTATTTTCATCCCACCAAGGGGGTTTTACTGTTGGTTCATTTATGATCTCGATTAAATGAATATAATTGTTTTGAATCAATTGTTGTAACACTGAAAGAAGTGGTTCACCCAATGGTGTGAACTATCTCAAAGGTCTATCTATGTTTCTCACTGGTCGACGTTGTCAAGTTTGTTGTGTATTATTAGTTGTTTATGCTTGAGGTTGCACTGGAGGTAGTGTTTGAGTCATTTTCTATGTATTCATAACATTAGGCCCTTTGAAACTGACCTTCACTTGTGTCATGTTGACTGTTTGTGCATTGACAATGCCATCATTCATGACATTTTTATTCTGGACCATAATTTCATCTTGTCACCTGAAGTTCTTGCATTCTTATTTTATTTTTTAATCTTAAGGACACCTTTTTGAATAAGAGCATCTTTAATATCAATTCCATTTTTCATAAAATTATGAATGGTTCTTGGTAATTTAATCTTTAGCTCATACATCATCTCTGACACATGATTTTAAATTCAATAAATGTATTTGTTGTTCTTCTGGAACATCAAAGGGACATTGACTAACCAAATTTTTCCACCGCAACAAGGAGGTCATAAATGATTCTCCATTTATTTGTTTAGTTGTGCACAAATAATTCAATGTAACTTTGCTTGATATATTAAAAGCAAAATAAGATGAATTTATATGCCAATTCCTTCCATGATCTTATATTGCCTAGTAACATAGAATATTATTCCATTATGTTACCCCTAAGACTTCTAGCATAGAGTCTCATGAGATATGTGTCATCGTGATGAAATTTGATACAAGAAGTATAAAACTCTCTAACATGACCAATTGGATTACCTTTCCCTTTGTAGTTTTCAAATTTTGGTACTTCAAATTTCTTTGTAAAAGGAGGCATATATATGTTATCATCAAATAGATTAGGACATAGATCTTGTTCTATAAAAAGTGTCATCTTGTCCTTGAATTGTATGTCATTAAGCTATTTCTGTAAGAGTTGGATTTTTTGAACCATTTCATCATTATATGAAGACTTTATAGCTTTTTTATGCATATCAGAATGATATCTATGTTTACGAGCTATCGGGCACTGATTATATTCAGGAGCATCTGATTCTGATGATTCAAAAGAGATTTGTTTGAGTGGTGTCATTTGTAGTCTCAAGTATTTTTCAGTATCTTCCACATGTTGTGGGATTGTCATTGGAAGTCTATACTTCTGACCTTGTGGCACATAGTATTGTTCAGATACTTGTTGTTGATACCTTGGTGCATACTATTATTATTGTGGCACATACTGCGGCGCAAGATATTGTTGTTTAGGTTGCACCATATGTTGTGGTTGTTAAGAATTTTTTTGTTTTTATGGAACATATTGTTGTCGTTGCGGAATATACCATTATTGTTGGACATGTTGTTGTTGTCATTGTGTTTGAGCATGGCGTTGTTGTTGAGCATGCTTTTTTTGTTGACCATTTTTTTTTGGTTGACATAAATTATGTTGAACATATTGATGTTGGTGTTGTTGTGGGTGCACTTGTGTAATGCCCTGCCAGGGAACCCAAAAGAGATTAACCTAGAACATGATACTATGTCTGCTGAAATTTTTTTTTTCTAAAGTTTACCTAAAGAGACATACATTAATGCGGAAGCAAATACCATTTATACACATGTCATACACTCACATAGATTACACGACTCAAGGGTTCCATGATGTTAAATTACTTAAATTAAAACACAACCAACAATATAACAAAAGATTCAATCTGAATAAATATAACAAATACAACTTACATAATCATAATTAAAATTTTCATGGATAACCATGAAATTGCCATAAACTCACATCCACTACACATGTTGCAGGGTATGTGATAATCACTCTAATCTACTTAATATACAATATCCAGATTAGGTGTCACATACGATATGCTAATACAAGATTTACAATTATTGAAAGTACAAAATCAATAATGAAGAAACATAAAGACCTCATCTGCAAAGAACCATCAAGCACCTAGAACAAGGAAGTTGAATCTCAATGAGTAAAGAATCACTACCACTCATCCATGTGGAACCATAAATTTCCACCCCACCGTGTTGAGGACATAAAAATAAACCCCACTTGGATATCCAAAACAAATAAGGAAGTAACCGCTAAGCAAGAGATCAAGCAAGAAATCTTGATAGATCTCTAATCCAGGTATACTATACATCATGAAAGGTAAGACTAATTAATCTAGAGGCAACTAACATACATAGGAAATCTAGACTATGTAAAGGAAGGTGTCATCATGTACGTCTAACCCTTAATTTTTGTCCTAGCAATCCTAATGGATTCTGACACTTAAGTGACCATACACGGTGCCAATGACCTCTCAAACTGAAAAGGCCACTAACTATGCGAGGTACCCCTCGAGGTGACTAGCATCTTCTCAACACCATATTATTCTATGCTAGCACTCAAGCATGGGTGAGGACACATCTTATCAATTCATTTTAATATCTCTCAATTATGCGTTTAGTTATCACTTATTAAGTATACCTACAATAAGCAATCTAGGTAGTCACTTACGGACACAGAACTTATTGCAAGCCACCCCCTACTACACATCTAGGTAACCTACCCTAGGCTCACAGATCCTACAAAGATCTAGCATGGGTCAAAACCCAAGTATACCCAATCCAATATCCATACATAACAAGAACGGTCACATAGAGGTAAACATTCAGAAAAACATAATCGAAAGGGTTAACATGGTTAGTTTAGGGTAATAAGATAAAACACACACGCCATATAATAATAGAAATGCTAAACACCCCTCGACCTCTATATACATCCTAGGCCATCTAATGCCCTGATAATAACACATATAAACAAAAGATAACTCAGAAGGATGAATAGAACAAAAATGTCCTAAAGGACTGAAAAATGAACATAAGCAGATAAACATTTACAACTATCCAAACAGGAATGTTACTTAATACACAAATCTAATAAAACAACAATTATCAAATTCAATTAACTAACATTCATATTTCTATTCCATAATACACATATTATAAATCAAATATAATATAAAATTGTCATATTATGAATTAATTATAACATGCATTAATGATACCATAATCAAATGTAATATAGACCAAATCATAAGATAACTATAATACACGTTAATCATATTAAAAATCAACAATAATACAAATTAACATAAAAATTCATATCAAATAAAATTTATTAAAATTAACCATGATATACGTTAATTAAAATTAATAACTATATATTAATTAAAATTATCAATAAATATATTAAATAAATAATAATTAAAACCATATTAATAAACATTATTAATAATTTAAATATTAATAAAAATTTATTAATAAACAAAATAATTAAAAATTTAAACGAATTTTAAAAAAAAATGAAATTTGTTAAAACAAATTTTAATAAACAAATTTTATTAAAATTAAATTTAAATAACTTTTGGCGGGGAGCGGGTCCCCCACAGCCCCCCTGTCTACCCTGCGCAGTGCACGAGCTACACTTGGTAGTCCCGTGACTGCCACGGCAGTCCACGGACTACCAAGCAATCCTACGACTACCTAGTGTAGTGCGGGTACTATTGTACCACGCAGGGGGTGTGGCGATGGGCTCCCACCCCCCCAAAACTATATATATATATATATATATATATATATAGAACTTACACTGCGATACAATGCATTTTTTTTTTTTTTTAAATAACTTTAACAAAGTAAATTTCGTCTTTTCCAAAAGAGAATGTTTTATTTTATTTTTTAAACAATTTCTGAAAATGGAAAAGAAATAAGGAAGAGTCTTTTTTTTGTCTTCTTCCTATTTTTGTCTCTGGTGAATTTCTTTTTATCACACTGTATTTTCGAGAGTTCAATTTTTTGAACTAATTTTTTTTTTTTTTGAAAGGGAATAGATTCTAATTCTCAAATTTCTTTTTCTAATATAGTCTAAACTATAGGCAATTTGATTTTCTCAATAAATAGGCCTTCCCATGCATATTTTTCCTCTAAATTTTGGTAGCGTAACCCTAATGTGCCAAATTTTCATAATTTCTAAAAAATGTAGATCTAGGGTTTTCTAAAATACCCTTTTAAGGAAAAACATAAAAAACCTAATTATGGAAACATAAATGATTTCAACACATAGAAAGCACAAAATTTTACAAATTTAATTCACAAAGAGGTCTTTATCAAACCCTACCTCAAATCCCCCAAAAATTGACAATGAAGTTTTGTGAGAAGATGAAGAATCTCGAAGCCTCCAAATCTAAATTTGAATGTAGATCTGGAACCACAAAGTCTCCCAAGCCATGATCTCCACAAGTCCTCAAGCTCTAAGCACACACAAAATTCACCAAAATTACAAAACAACAAGAATACACAAAAATTCTCTCCAAAAATGCCTTCACCAAAAACCTGTGATGAGAGAATGAGAGGAGAATTCTCCTAAAGATAATCAACTTCCCCAAATTGTGCAAACCCTCATGACAACTCCCAAGTCAATCCCTAAAAGTAATCAACTTGAAATTGAAAGAAATTCGAAATTAAATAATTAAAATATCCTTTTTGGCCACAACTCAACTTTGACTCCTAATATCTAGTTGAGATTTTTGAATTTGAAAATACTTTTTTCAACATATTCATGCACATGTAATTAATAAAATATCAAATTAAATAAATAAAATATTTATATCACAATAATACATGCAACTAAATATTTAATCATTTAATTAATTATAAAAGCATATTTACTTTAATTTCCAATCAAATACTTAATTAAATTAAAATATTCAAATACTTGAATTTAATTAATTATTTCAAATAAACATAGGATATAACTAAATATTTAATTCAACTATAATCCATTAAATCATAAAACATAGAAAATCACTCAATATCCCAATAAATCACCTGAAAGAAAACACAAGCAAAAACAAACATACTCAAGGAAGGGATATATGAATTCCTGTCAACTAGATGAATTCAAATAGGGTAGTCAAAATGAAACTCAACCAACATTAGGATGATTAGGCTTATGTTAGGGTTTTGGATCTGTATGTTACCTCCCCTCTTTACCATTGAGATGAATATTTATGGACACGCTCACTCCTGCCAATTCAGAGAAGACGATGCTTGTACCTACAAACTTGTCATCAAAAGAACATGCATGTACATATAGCATAATATTGCAAACAATGATAGGGATCAGTCGAACATGTGGATCTCACAAAGCAAGTAACTACGTCTCTGTCCTCTACCATGACAACACATCAACAAGTTCATCAACATATAAGACAACCATACACATGCAAGTATGGGGTAAGTAAATCATAATCTAAAATCAACATATATACTAATCATCATAATAATATCATCACATCTATCTATGTATATGATAAATCCATAACATCATAATCATGAAACACCATCAAATGAAAGAATAATAGCTCACATGAAATATAGCCTAAAATAATTTGGCCAATCAACTGAAACCACTGCCTAAAAGAGTACGACATCATAAACTAAAAGAAAAATATGAGTGGGTATTACATCCACCCCCCTAGGATTAGGCTTACTCTTGGAAGCCCGTAAATAGGTAGGGATATAAATCCTGTAATCTAGCTACATCCTCCCAAGTCACTGAAGACTCATCATTTGGGTCCCATTGGACCCTTACCTGCTCTATGGTGTGACTCTTGAGGGTCACACCCCGCTGCTCCAGAATATGTATTGGCTCCAAAGCCAACTGCCCCTCCTTGACCTGTAATGAATTCCAATCAAGTACATGCATAATGTCAGGAATATATCTCCTAAGAACTGAAACATGAAAAACATCATGGATATGCGATAGGATAGGTGGCAAAGAAAGTAGGTAAGCAACTGGTCCTATCCTCTCTAGGATCTCAAACAGTCCCACAAAGTGAGGTTCCAATTTCGAACCCTTTCCATAATAGATCAGACTCTTCCATGGGTGCACTCTCAGGAATACTCTATCTCCAACTAAAAACTTCCTATCCACCCTGTGAGCATATGCATACTTCTTCTATCTATCCTGTACAGTCACTAAATTCTCATGTATCCGCACTACCTGCTGCTCCATGTCCCGAAGAATCTCTGGACCAAGAAGAATACGGTCCTCCAATCTGTCCCATCTCAAAGGTGTATAATAAGGATGGCCATACAATTCCTGAAAAGGTGTCATGCCAATAGAATTGTGATATCCATTATTGTACGCAAACTCCACTAGGTACAAGTAGTCCTCCCAGTGAGTTTGTCTATCCATGACATACATCCTCAACATGTCCTCAAGAACCTGGTTCACCCGCTCTATCTTTCCATTAGTCTCAGGATGATACACTGAACTGAAATTCAGCTAAGCACCAAGATTATGATTTAATGATGTCCAAAAAGCTAAGGTAAATATAGGATCTCGATCTGATATAATCCAGAGAGGAATGACATGAAGTCTCACGATATCCTGCATAAAGACTCGAGCTACAGAAGTTGTTGTATGTGATGATCTCATAGGAGAGAAATGAGCCACATTGGTTAACCAATCAATGGTCACCATGATAGAATCATGTCTGTGAGGAGTCAAACAAAATCTAACTATAAAATCCATAGAAATGATGTCCCACTTCCAAGATGGAATGAGATTCGGCTGTAGAAGCCCTGCTGGATGCTGATGACCTGCCTTGACCCTCTGACACTCTAAGAATCTAGCCACAAAGTTTGTAATATCCCTCTTCATACCAGCCCAATGGTAGAGTTTTTGAAGATCTGCGCGCATCTTCTTGACACCTAGATGTGCCAAATAGGGTGCACAATGAGCCTTAGATAAAACTAATGTACACAAATCATCCAATGGTGGTACATAGATCTGTCTCATATGATGCAATAAACCATCTGACTCCAAAAAATAACCAGAGAATCTTCCCTCCAATCCTCTCCCTGACTCTATCTCTGCCTTCACCTCCTGATACAAGGTATCTCTAGGAAGTGACTGAAGAATCCTACTCCTCAAGTCAACACTAAGAGTCAATGCTAGAATGGCATGTCGCTTGCGACTCAATGCATCTACAACTACATTTTCCTTGCCCTGAATATAATTTATCTCAAAGTCATGTTCGCAAAGGAACTCCATCCACCTTCTCTATCTAGCATTCAGATTAGGCTGGGTAAAGATGTACTAAAGGCTACGGTGATCACTATGAAGGTCAAACTGATGTCCCAATAGAAATTTTCTCCACTGTACCAATGCATGGATAATCGTAGCTAACTCAAGATCATGTGAGGGTAATTAAGCTCATGATCCTTGAGTTTGCGAGACTCATAGGCAATCACCCACCCATCCTGCATGAGGATTGCTCCAATCCCCTCTAATGACGCATCAACACACACCACAAAATATCCCACTGGGTCAGGTACAGCTAGGATAGTTTCACGGGTAAAACACCCCTTAAGGCTCTGAAAAATCCTCCTCACACTTCTCTATCCAAGAAAATTTCTTCCCTTTCCACTGAAGAGAAGTGATAGAATGTGCCACCCTAGAGAAGTTCTTCACAAACCTGCGGTAGTATCCTGCAAGACCCATGAAGTTGCATACCTCAGACACATTAGTGGGTGTTGGCCACTCCAAAATAGCCTGAATATTTGAAGGATCTACTGAGACACCTTCTCCAAAAATAACATGACCAAGATACTATAGCTCAGACTGGAAGAAATCACACTTAGCCAAATTGGCATAAAGCTGTTTTTTCCTAAGGTACTGCGAAACCTGCCAAAGATGCACTTCATGCTCCTCCATGGATCTAGAATAAATTAGTATATCATCAAAGAAGATGAGCACAAAGTGATCAAGGTACTCTTTAAATAATCCATTCATCAAACACATGAATACCGATGGAGCATTTGTCAACCTAAAAGGAACCACTCTAAATTCGTAGTGTCCATAGTATGTACGGAATGCAATCATGTGGATATCTGCATCCTCAATCTATAACTGGTGGTATCCTGATTTAAGATAAATTTTAGAGAAAACCTTGTCTCCCTTGATCTGATCAAATAGGTCATCTATACATGGCAATGGGTACCTATTTTTTATCGTTACCTTGTTCAACTATCTGTAGTCAATACACAAGCGTAATGATCCATCCTTCTTCTTGACAAAGAGGACATGTTCTCCCAAAAGAGAAACACTAGGGTGGATGCTCCCCTTTGCCAAAAAATCTTCTAATTGCATTTTCAACTCACTCAACTCATGAGTGGTCATCTGATATGGAGCTCTAGATATAGGCTCTGCTCCTGGAACAAGCTCTATGAGGAATTCTATGTCACACTTCGGTGTCATACCTAGGATCTCACTAGGGAATACATCAATGAACTCCTATAATATAGGATGATCCAGTGTCTTGACTTCACTCACCATACCATCGATCTCATACATAGATACTAAGAACATCTGACAACCCCTTCACATACATTGCTTCAGTTGCATAGCGGATATCATGAAAAGGGATATGGGTCATGGAATCCCCATAATCTGACACTCCTTACCATTATAATCCTCACAAAGGGTGGTCTTCCATCTACAATTGATATTAGCTCCATGAGCTCCCAACCAATCCATTCCTAAGACAACCTCATATGATCCCAAAGGAATCACATGAAGGTCAACCGAGGTAATGAACTTCCCTAGGTTCAGTTCACAATTACAAACCAAGGAATTTGTAGCTACCTTATCCCCTGAAGCTAGTTCCACTTGCCAACCTAACTCTTGCTTTGTAGACACTAGCCCACAAATCTCAATAAGGAAAGGTGATATAAAAGAATCGGTCGCTCCTGAATCAAACAATATAGAAATAGAGGTACCTCGAATAGTACCTGAGGTCTCAATACGTGTCCCCTAATGCTCTGCCTGTCTATGATCCAAGGCTACAAACACTCTGTGTGATCCCCCTCCTATTGTAGGCTCTGAGGCTATTGGCCTCAGTGTGGAGTAATAAGGTGCCCTCTATGGAAAATTCACTACAATGTGGCCAAATTGACCACAAGTGAAACATCTTATCCCTCTGAAATTACCTCTCCCATTGGAGGGTGCACTCAATTGCTGGACACTCCCTCTGCTCACACTAGGTCATGCACTATATGCTAGATGGTTGGACTAATTATGCCTAAAGTGATGTCCACTCCTGATGCTCTTACCACTCTGGGTAGGAGGTACAACCTTCTATTTCTACAACTAGTTCTGACTCTAGTTCTGGTTACCTCTGTAATAATTGGATGGCTTCTTGAAGTTCCCAGTGCCCTGCGGCTGGTTACCTCTATAGCCTCCTCTAGATGCCCCACCAATCTGGCCACCCTATTGACCTCCATGGCCTAATGCCAAGTTAGCCTCTACAAGAGTGGCTTTAATAATAGTGGCTCGTAGGTTAGTAGGCTCAAAAAGCTTTACGTCCCCCATGATGTGGGCATTAAGCTCTCGCACAAAGTGTTGTACCATAAGTGCGGAGTCCTGGCTATATCCTGCGTACTGTTTGAGCTCATAAAAATGATGCTCATACTACTCTACGGTCAATGTCAGCTGCCTCAAATTATGAAACTCATCAAACCTCTATTGTCTCCACTAATCATAAAGGAACCTCTCTCTAAAGTTCTCAAGAAAGAGTTCCCATGTAACAGTGTCCATATGAAGACCTAGCTTCTCCTCCTCAATCTTCCACCAAATAGCTGCAAATTGTGATAACTACATCACAACATATCTCTCTTTAGTATTTCTACTAAAGGGGTGCATAAAAAAGACCCTATATAAGGCTATGATCCAAGTCTCTACCTCCAAACTAGATCCTTGTCCATCGAAAGGAATAGGATTCCCCCTTGTCAGGTCCCTCATGTGGTTTACTGCAACCACCTCTGAGTTCACTATAATAGTCCTCCTACGTGGGCTCCTAGATCTCTCCCTCTGTCTCTCCTCTATATTAGAGTGATGAGATACATCCTTCTCCACCCTGGCTCTCTTAGGACCAAGATGATTCAGGATAACCTAAAGCATCTATCTAGTATCCAATCCCCCAGACTCATCCTAACTCTCTCTCCTCTAATCATCTCTATCCCGCTGTTGACTAACCTCCTGCCTGACACTCCTGGAGGGGCTAGGATGCCTACCTCTCCCATGGGAACCAGGACCACCTCTACCACAGCCTCTAGCAGCTCTTGTTTTAGGCATGATACTTGAAACAAACAGAGATAGATACAAAACTCAACACATAGCTTGAATCATAAACTAAAGAATGGATATAACCATAAAGCAATAATCTGAAAAGAAAAGTTTTGTATGTCTATTTTTTAGTTTCAAGTTCAAGCTAGACAAAACCTAATGAGCATAAAATTTCCAGAGTTCCTAGTATAGAAACTAGTGCTTTGATATCAAATGTAATGCCTCGCCAGGGAACCCGAGAGAGATTAACCTAGAACATGATACTATGTTTGCCGAATAATTTTTTTTTCTAAAGTTTACATAAAGAGACATACATTAATGTGGAAGCAAATACCATTTATATGCATGTCATACAGTCACATAGATTACACGACTCAAGGGTTCCATGAAGTTAAATTACTTAAACTAAAACACAACCAACAATATAACAAAAGATTCCATCCAAATAAATATAACAAATACAACTTACATAACCATAATTATAATCCTCATGGATAACCATGAAACCACCATAACTCACATCCACTGCACATGTCGCAGGGTATGTGGTAATCACTCTAATCTACTTAATATACAATATCTAGATTAGGTGTCACATGCGATACAGTAATATAAGATTTATAATAATTGAAACTACAAAATCCATAATGAAGAAACATAAAGAGCTCATTTGCAAATAAAAATCAAGCACTAGAACAAGGACATCGAATCTCAATGGGTAAAGAATCACTACTACCCATCCCTGTGGAACCACAAAGGTCCACCCCACTATGCTAAGGAGATAACAATAGACCCCACTTGGATATCCAAAACCAATAAGGAAGCAACAGCTAAGCAAGGGATCCTGATAACTCTCTAATCCATGTGTACTATACATCATGAAATGTAAGACTCGCTAATCCAGAGGCAACTGACATACCTAGGAAATCTAGACTGTGTAAAGGAAGGGGTCATCATGTACGTCTAACCCTTAAGTTTTGTCCTAGCAATCCTAATGGATTCTGACACTTAAGTGATCATACACGGTGCCAATGACCTCTCAAACTGACAAGGCCACTAACTATGCGAGGTACCCCTCGAGGCGACTAGCATCTTCTCAACACCATCTTAGTCTATGCTAGCACTCAAGCATGGGTGAGGACACATCTTATTAATTTATTTTAATATCTCTCAATTATGCATTTAGTTATCACTTATTAAGTGTGCCTACAATAAGCAATCCAGGTAGTCACTTACGGACATGGAACTTATTGCAAGCCACCCCCTACTACACATTTAGGTAACCTACCCTAGGCTCACAGATCCTACAAAGATCTAGCATAGGTCAAAACCTGAGTATACCCAATCTAATATCCATACATAACAGAAACGGTCACATAGAGGTACACATTCAGAAATACATAATCGAAAGGGTTAACATGATCAGTTTAGGGTAATAACATAAAACACACACACCTTTTAATAACAGAAATGCTAAACACCCCCCCCCCTGGCCTCTATATACATCCTAGGCCATCTAATGCCCTGATAATAACACATATAAGGAAAAGATAACTCAGAAGGATGAATAGAACAAAACGTCCTAAAGGACTGAAAAATGAACATAAGCAGATAAACATTTACATCTATCCAAATAGGAATGTTACTTAATACACAAATCTAATAAAACAACAATTATCAAATTCAATTAACTAACATTCATATTTCTATTCCATAATACACATATTATAAATCAAATATAATATAAAATTGTCATATTATGAATTAATTATAACATGCATTAATGATACCAAAATCAAATATAATATAGAGCAAATTATCAAATAATTATAATACACATTAATCATATTAAAAATCAACAATACTACAAATTAACATAAAAATTCATATCAAATAAAATTTATTAAAATTAACCATGATATACATTAAATAAAATTAATAACTATATATTACTTAAAATTAACAGTAAATATATTAAATAAATAATAATTAAAACCATATTAATAAACATTATTAATAATTTAAATATTAATAAAAATGTATTAATAAACAAAATAATTAAAAATTTAAATGAATTTTTAAAAAAACAAAATTTGTTAAAAGAAATTTTATTAAAACAAAATTTAAATAACTTTTGGGGGGGAGCGGGCCCCCTATCTACCTTGCGCAGTTCACGAGCTACACTTGGCAGTCCCGTGACTGCCACAGCAGTCAATGGACTGTCGGGCAGTCCCGCGACTGCCTAGGGCAGTGCGGGTACTATTGTACTGTGCAGGGGGTGTGGGGATGGGATCCAACCCTCCCCCAATATATATATATATATATATATATATATTAAAAAGAGAACTTACACTACGATACAATGCATTTTTTATTTTTTATTTTTTTTAAATAACTTTAACAAAGTCAATTTCGTCTTTTCCGAAAGAGAATGTTTTTTTTTTTTTTTTAAATAATTTCCGAAAACGGAAAAGAAATAAGGAAGAGTTTTTTTTTGTCTTCTTCCTATTTTTGTCTCTGGTGAATTTTTTGTTTATCACACTGTATTTTCCAGAGAGTTGAATTTTTTCAACTAATTAATTTTTTTTTTGAAAGGGAATATATTCTTATTCTCAAATTTATTTTTCTAATATAGTCTAAACTATAGGCAATTTGATTTTCTCAATAAATAGGCCTTCCCGTGCATATTTTTCCTCCAAAATTTGGCAGCGTAACCCTACTGTGCCAAGTTTTCATAATTTCTAAAAAATGTAGATCTAGGGTTTTCTAAAACACCCTTTTAAGGAAAAACGTAAATAAACCTAATTATGGAAAAAAAAATGATTTCAACACATAGAAAGCACAAAATTTCACAAATTGAATTCACAAAGAGGTCTTTATCAAACCCTACCTCAAATTCACCAAAAATTGACAATGAAGCTTTGTGAGAAGATGAAGAATCCCAAAGCCTCCGAATCCAAATTTGAATGTAGATCTGGAACCAGAAAGTCTCCCAAGCCACGATCTCTCCACAAGTCCTCAAGCTCCAAGCACAGACAAAATTCACCAAAATTGCAAAACAATAAGAAGACACAAAAATTCTCTCCAAAATTCCTCTCTTCAAAAATGCCTTCACCAAAAACCTATTATGAGAGAATGAGAGGGGAATTCTCCTAAAGAGAATCAACTTCCCCAAATTGTGCAAACCCTCGTGACAACTCCCAAGTCAATCCCTAAAGGGACTCAACTTGAAATTGAAAGAAATTCCAAATTAAATAATTAAAATATCCTTTTTTGCCACAACTCAACTTTGACTCCTAATATCTAGTTGAGATTTTTGAATTTGAAAATACTTTTTCAACACATTCATGCACATGTAATTAATAAAATATCAAATTAAATAAATTAAATATTTATATCACAATAATACATGCAACTAAATATTTAATGATTTAATTAATTATAAAAGCATATTTACTTTAATTTCCAATTAAATCAAAATATTCAAATATTTGAATTTAATTAATTATTTCAAATAAATATAGCATATAACTAAATATTTAATTCAACTATAATCCATTAAATCATAAAACATAGAAAATCACTCAATAACCCAATAAATCACCTGAAAGCAAACACAACCAAAAACAAACAAACTCAAGGAAGGGATATACGAATTCCTGTCAACTAGACGAACCCGGATAGGGTAGTCAAACTGAAACTCATCTAACATTAGGATGATTAGGCTTAGGTTAGGGTTTTGGATCTTTATGTTACCTCCCCTCTTTACCATTGAGATGAATATTTATGGGCACGCTCACTCCTGCCAATTCAAGGAAGATGATGCCCTGTACCTGCAAAACTGTCATCAAAAGAACACGCATGTACATACAGTATAATATCGCAAACAATGATAGGGATTGGTCAAACGTGTGGGTCTCACAAAGCAAGTAACTATGTCTCTATCCTCTACCACGAAAACACATTAACATATAAGACAACCATACACATGCAAGTATGGGGTAAGTACATCATAATCTTAAATCAACATATATTCTAAACATCATAATAATATCATCACATCTATCTATGCATATGATAAATCCATAACATCATAATCTCAAATCACCATTAAATGAAAGAATAATAGCTCACATGAAATGTAGCCTAAAAGAATTCAGCTAATCAACTGAAACCACTGCCTAAAAGAGTATGACATCGTAAACTAAAAGCAAAATATGAGTGGGTATTACAACTTGTTTCACCTTTTGGCCTTGTACATGTTCTGTGACAGGACAATATTCTTGACCCTCCTTTATCATTTTTTATTGCATGTTACGTTCTTGTTGAAATCTTGGTGGTGCAAGTATGCTACCAAGACTTGGAGTCTTATGCTTTGATCTTTTCTCTTGAGACATCATATTGACTTGTGCTACATATGGTTGTTTCACATGTTGTGTTAAATTCATTGCTTATGCTTGTTGTGCCTCTTAGGCTTGTTGCGCTTGCTGTGTTTTTGTTGAGCTTGTTGTGCCACATCTGTTTGTTGAGTCACCTTAGGTGGAATTGGTGAAATGTTAATGATGCTCTTCTTATTTTCCTCAAATGGTGCACTTGGCATAATTGTAGTGGTCACACGAGATGCATCTGTCATGTGTACCCTTGGTGGTTCATTGACTGGTCCTTTAGATGTCATTGCAGTTGAAATACTTCCTTGGATTGTTGAATGTGTTAACAAAGTAGGACCACTTTTTTGTGTTTCTTCAAAAGAGGTTATAGGTGGCATTCCCTAATAGAATGTGAATGTATCTTTTGGTTCTTTGTGCTGACTAACTCGTGGGTGATTCTTAAATTCAATCCTCAGTTTTCTTTGAGGATATATCTTGGATGATTTCATAGTATCCATTGTCTCTGGAGGAGATGGTCATGTTGCTTGAAATAAAGGATTATTTAATGGCACAAATAATTCCTTTGGAGGAATTTTGACAGTTAGCTCATTTCATTGTCTTTTTTGTGCTACCTTCACAGTTAACTCATCAGAGGCTTGTTCCTTTTTTTCTTTATCTGAAATCACTAGGCTTGGTTCTCTTCCAAAGGAGATTGTGTGGGATTTTGATATTCCAAGATTAATTGAGGATTTTCCTTTTGTATTACTTTGATATATCATTTCAAATCCTCAGTCATGATATATTCAAATATCTTCCAAATTATTTTTTCTTCTATAATGGCTTCATCAATCTCACCTCTAGGTAAATATTTGATTAAAATGTATATCGCAAGTGAGTCTTCAGAATCTAAGGAGACATTTGAGGTATTTCTGAGATCTTGATTATCTTGAGGTGGTAAAGGAGGTTGATAGGACCCAAACTCCATGTTTGACATGGGTCCTTGATGTAAGTAGGTTGGTTGGGGTCGATCAAATTTGAAAGTTTGTTGGTGTTTTTCTTGAGGTGTAGGGGGAACACTACCATGACCTAGTTTCATAGGCATGAATATTGGTTCATAGTTTGGTGGGGGTCCCCACTGAATTGTGCCAAAACTTGGTGAAGTATTTGAAGGATATCTCATGTTGCATAGGTCATTACTTTGTGTAATGTAATAAAATAGATGCGGTCATTAAAATGTAAGATTAGAATAATGATGTGGGGTATCAATTGAATGTATTTTTATTACTATTGTATTTTTGAGATAGTGGAGAAGGTAAGATTTTCCTCTTAGCCCCAAATTTGACAAAGGAAAGATCCACTCTGATCAACCATAAGAAAATGGTTAATACACAAATGCATCAATCAATTAGAAATAAGAATGAAGAATAAAGCCTTACAATCCTGAATAATGGATGAAGAATATATAATGGAATTGATTGAAACCTTAATTGAAATTAATTGAAGAAAAGTACTAACCTCAAAATATAGCAGATCTGGAAAATTCTATTTTTTTATGTCTGTCATGTTTTGGGAAATTCTGCAACCGGATCTGGAACAAATACCCAGAGATGGAAAAAACCTAGAAATATTTTCCTTTTCTAAGTTAGGTTGACCTTGACCTCTTTTTCAGGGCACAATTGTACCCCAAAATGTTTGACCTTGACCTGCACTGCTCTGACAAAAATTTTGTTCGCAGATCCTGAAAGTTGGCCAAAAAGGGTATCTAAATCTGATCTGAAGTTCGTTGTCATGTACCTATAACTGGAAGAAAAATGGTTTTGTATTTTTGGGAGGGGTTTACCTTGGTCAAACTATGGTTTTGGAATTAACCTTAAAGTATAATTAAAATTGCATAAATAAACAAAACAAATAAATAAATTTACCTTGCTTGTATAGAAACCCTTGTGGAGGATTTGAATCCTAGGATCCAAAATTATGTATGCACCAAATGAATGTAGAATGTAGGATGTAGGATGTAGGATGTCTCAAATCAATTTCCTTTAGATCTTCACCACCTATCTTGAATAGATCTTGGAATAGGAAGAGGCTTGCATGGATGTGGATGGAGAAATCTTCAACAAAAGGGATACATAGAGCTTGAATACTTCAATGGCTACCAATGGATCTTCTTGATGAATTGAATTCTTGAATGTATTTGAATGCTTGAATTATTGAGATTAGATGCTTGCTTCAATAGATCATGCATAGATTTTGGATTGATGAATTTGCTTCATGTATCTTAGAGTCTTAGATTGTTAGAGAAAATGAGAGGAGAAGGCTTCCTTATATATGAATCTAGGGCACAATATTCTAGAGAGGCCTAAATAGGAGAATTAAATTCCAATTATACCTATACCATTATAAGTAGAATTATATTAAATATAATTTCAAGTTTCATTGCCTCAAAGACTGAAACAGCCGACCCAGAAGCGGAAATTAAATCTTTCCGAAGCCCAACATCCAGAAACCCTGGGAACATGAAATATGGACCCTGGGTCAGAGTCGAGGTTGACTCTAACCTAGGTTAGCATTGAGGTATACCTTGACCTAGGTCAAGGTTAGGGTCAACCTTGACCCTGAGGTCAATAATCCCAGGTCTGCAGTTCAGGATGCCAAAAATAGGCTGGAGAGAAGTGGAAAAGGGGGCAGAACAGGGGTAAAAGTTATATCCAAGTCAGAGACCCATTCAAGGTTCTTGACATGACCCCAAACCACTTACTTGGAGGGCTAAACCAGTCCAAAATGGAAGTGCTTTCATTTTCTGACTATACATTTAGCCCCCACTTTAGCAAGAGTATGGACTCAATGCAAACTCTTGGTAAAGGAGATCATAAAGAAAATATAATATTATTGAAATCCAAAGGGAAAAAGGGATCATCAAGCTCATAGGGACTTAATTATTTATCAACCCTAAGATCATGATAAGAGAGACATCACGATTCAAAGAGAAAAAGACAGAGGGTGTGATTACCTCGCCCAATGAGAACCTGTGTCCCATTGTGAATCACACAAGGAAAAAGTGCAACTGGAAAGATGGAGCTGAACCACCTAATGAATGTGGCTAATCACTAGTCAACCCATCAAGTATTTACCCTTAGAAATATTCTACTCCAAAAGAGCAAAGCCAAAATACAGAGAGATCCATTCTTAAGGACACCTTCTAACCTTAAGTGATCAAAAATATTTGTATATTGAAACTGGAGGGATCAAGAGATCCTTGTAAATTGAAAATGGAGGGATCAAGAGATCCTTGTAAATTGAAATTGGAGGGATCAAGAGATCCTATAAGGTAAAAATCCATGCTTTAAGGATTAGTTTGTAATCCATAAAGGGAAAAAAAAAGGTTTTGAGTTTTGAGTTTGAAAATATTTTGAGAGTGCATGTGTGAAAAAAGTGAGTAGAGCATATGCCCCCACATTAAAGTCATTTCTAACACTTTAATAGGAGGAATGGCTTTAGAGAAAACATAAAAAACTCCACTGATTACATTTCCACTACGAGATGCCCCCAAGAGAAGACAAATCAAGGGAAATAGGTCACATAAACATACAGAAAAAATAGGAGGGATCTGCCTACCGTGGGGTCAGTATGATCATAAGATAATATGTATATATACATATGAAATTATTGCAAATGAATTGAAATCATTCCCCAAAGGAAGTAGAACTAAAATCAAAATGGAGGAAAGAAAACACAAGAGTTACAAAGAAGATTCTTTTCAGACCACAACATGGAGACCAAAAAGAATCAGTGCTACCATCTCACAAATCCAAGAGAACTACACAAGGAAAAAATTTACAAAAAATAGCACAAGTACAACATACCATGAAAATAATATATAGAAGAATAGAGATACATATAGAAGAATTACACAACAGGTTCGATTCCTTTATCACCTTGCACCAACAAAGTAACAAGGGTCGTATAAAATAATCTAACAAATATTTAGAAAATACAGTATGGGAGAAGCACAGTACAACAGGAAAACACATAAAAGGCTACCATGGAGGGTAAGCCAATCAAGCGCATCGCCTACTCTCCCCATCTTAGTTTATATCATTTCAAGAAGATCGAAAACTCGCAAGAGGGATTATATCCAACATAGTAGAAATAATAGCAAGTTCCAAACAAGGATCCTCTTGAGAATCGCGATGTTTGATACTAGGTGTAATGATTAGTTGTGTGGAAATAATATGAGGTAAATCAATATCAAGATCAATAGTCCCATATTCATCATTAACATAAATAGGATCATCAAGAGTATCTTCTTCATCAAGATTCTTCAAAATAGAATCTAATATGCGAATAGAATCATCATAATCATTCATCTTAACATCATTATTAACATTAACTTCCTCCAACATATCAGGCATAGGCTAGTCAAAAGAAGGTAAAGAATTTTGAAGACCAAAAGCACGGGCTCTAGCATTAGCCTGATGCTTCTTATGACACTCATTGGCAAATTTGTTACATTTTGTCTTGTTTCAAATATGTAGAGAACTAGGAGGAATAACAACTGGTTCATTCACATGTTCTATGGAGGATTAGTAGGACTCTTAGTAGGCTGAAAAGAGATACTAGGAGCTTAATTAATAGAACTAGAAGAAATGGATGAAGGAGGTATGGAAGGTGTATGTAAAAGACCATGGTTAAGATCCATTTGATGCATGCTTAACTCAAGAATCTTTTGATATTTATAATCTTGATATGAGCGAAAAAGTATATCAGATTGAGAAGAACATGAATTAGGTAATGAAGGCCAAAAGAAGTCAAGGGTAGCACAATCCCTAGGCTTAGAAGGTTGATATTGTAACCACCTAAATTTGGTTTGTTCCAACTATGGATTCTATTTTCCCTAAGTGTGATCATACGCTCGATTATGTCCAAATGACCCTATTACTGCTTTGCATAATTCTTCAAATCTATTTAATGTCCTAGGTGATTTTTATCACTGAATTATATTAACTATTATAGCCATACAATTCAAATCAATTCAAACCAATTAAATCAAATCAAATTCAAACATGGCTATAGTATTTAATTATAAAGGAATTAAATAAATCCCTAAATCAATCACCCACTTGCAAAATAACCCATTCCCCTAGCCTATTTAATTTAATTAAAATGGCTATAGTCCCCTAATTATTAAAAATCAATTAAATTGTTTAAATAATTAATTCCTATATTTTTGAGTGAATTAAATAAGTTTAATTCATTTAATTAATATTCCCTTAAACCCCAACCTAACCTATCTCAACCACTTCTACCCTGGGTTCTAACCCTTCTCAACCCATTCACCCTTGCTAATCTAATCATAATC
>MU227459.1:1171711-1202098 GCA_018584345.1 Thuja plicata | reverse complement strand
ACTTATACCTTTCATAACACATTGGCCATTTCAGCAATGGGCCTTTGACTTGGTTGGACAAATATATCCCAACTCTTCAAATGGACACAAGTTTATCATTATGGCCACTGAGTATTTCACGAAGTGGTTCGAAGCCATGCCACTAATCAAAGCCACTGGAAAACATGTGGCTATGTTCATTCTGAACTACATTATTTTTAGATATGGGATACCCTCTTCAATTGTAATAGACAATGGGGGCCAATTTAGAAATCAAGACATTGATGACCTTTGTGAACAGTTCCATATTACTCAACATTGCTCCTCGATTTATTATCCTCAAGGTAATGGACAAGTTGAGGCATCAAACAAGAATATTCTCAAGATCCTACACTAAACTATGAGCAATTCTGGTAGAGACTGGCACCTACAAATGAATCTAGCTCTATGCGCCTACAAAACAAGCATCTGAACACCTACTGGAGCCACGCCATTTTCTCTAGTCTATGGCGCTAAGGCAGTACTACCTATTGAGGTTGAAATCCCATCTTTGTAGATATCTTTACAAGGACTGGTTACTAATGAGCAGTACCGCATAGATAGGGTGAATTCTTTAGACCTACTAGACAAGCACAGACAACAAGCATTCAATCACCTCAAAGTGTATCAAGCACGTATGTCCAAAGGTTACAATAAAAAGGTCAAACCATGCAAATTTGAAGTAGGAGATCTCATCCTCAAGGAGAATCCTAAGAACCAGCCTAACAGGGAGCAGAAAGGAAAATTTGAACCTAATTGGCTGGGACCTTATGTTATCACTGCTACTTTTGGGATTGGATCCTATCAATTAGCTACACCTGAAGGAGACATTTTTCCAGATCCTATCAACACCCTACATTTGAATCAATTCTACACTTAATGATTTGGCTAGCAGAACCTGTACAGCAAGAAGTTCTTGCAAAATACCAAAAATATTTAGAAATTGATCCTGAAGAAATCCAAAAACAGTGGAAAAAATCCTACAAAAAGGGTATCCTTGGTGAAAACCTAGTAAATAGGCACCTTGATACTATAAAAACATTCAAAAAAAGCAAAAATAGCAAAAAAATTGAAAGAGAAAAAAGTGCCTTGATGAGAACCTAGTAAAATAGGCATCTTGGTAGAAAAAAGAAAGAACAAGATCTTGCCAAGTGGTGAAAACCTAGAAATCAGGCATCACTTGTGTTCTACGCTCCATCTATCAATGCACTACTGATACTAGGCCTTCATAATTTTTCCTATGCTCGTACACTGACTTCATCTTGCTAAAATGACTATCTTGTCCTCACTTTGGATTTGTCTATCTTTACGTCTTAGGAATAAGTCATTCTGCACTGGGGGCATCTTTTCTAGCATAGTCAATTGCGGTTGTTGGGTTGCTCTAGGATGGTTTGCCTCACAGACACAATGTTTCTTGATACATGCAAAAAAATGTCACTTTTCAAAACAAGGGTGTCTTTTTAAAACATCAGACATGACATTTACATTAACAGAGTTCCTACGAGGCTATATTGGATTGCAAACATGAACAAATTATCCTATCAATGCATAGACATGGAGCACCATATTGCTTGATGAATCTTTACTGTGTTTGACAAATGAATGAACAAGTACTACTTAAACACACAGTTGGTTATTGGTTTGATTATGATTCTTTTATGTCCTGATGATGTTTTCAACTAGGGGCATCTAAGTAATTATAAATTTTATTTGATTAATTCTCAATTGATAACTCTATTATGTCTTCTTAGTTGCTCAATTACGTCTGCACAAAGAAAAAGAGTCACAAGGATAGGGGTCATAATATTTTCTTGAATTTCTGCATGTGGTGATTGTTCCAGATGATCCTATAAATTTCACCTAACTTAGATGTTTATGGTAAGAGCTACCACTATGGGTGGATAGCCGCATATATCTCGATCTTCGTTATGTGTAAACTACGGTGAGGTTGAAACAATTTCCTTGTCTATTTTCTGATCCAGATTCTCATTAATTTATATGAATCATAATGTACCCAAGCATATGAATTCTCAAGGTCATCACGGGTCCAATATCTTGCCTTAATCAAAATCTGGTATATTAAAAGGAAGGTGACTATTTTTATCCTGGCTTCTATGCCTTGATTCCCAAATCTATTTCCAACATTTCAATATAACATAGTATTCATATTATCATAATATCAGTGGGTATTAGTGGTGTTTGTACTATTAGGCGATATATGTTTCAAAAGCAGCCAATGATGATAAAAATGTTGCAAATATTTGCTAATCAGTGACAAGTCCTAAGAGTCTGCATATAGATGCATTTAGAGATTGCATGATGCATTTATACAAGAAAAAATAGCATAAGGAATTTTGTGCTCAAAAATGATTTCTATCTTCTTCTAACAATCAAGTTAATTAGATCATCCATATTACTGATATCAAATATCATTGCACATCCATAGCATAAATTTTGCATTCATTGAAAAGAAGAAACAGGAAAATACAAACATAAAGCATCCATGTATTACATTTTTACTTTTTCATCCTAAAGTGCATCCATACATCTATTTTGCATAACCAAAAAATCAAAGGAAACATACATTTGCATCTTCACATGAGTATCATTTAAAACATATTTATATCAGTAAAACACTCATCACGTCCAATCATAAAATGATGTTATCATCTAAAAACTAACTCATCAAGAGACCAAGATTTCATCACATGTGCAAAGATACATTTGCCACCTCTATGAAAGAAAAAAGAACTCATGAAACATGTCAAAATCAAGAAGCTGCATCAGATATATCATCATAACATGGTATAGATCAAATATAAAGGGTATCAGTGTATCAGTGAGCATAAAGAGTATCAGTATATCAGTGAGCCAAAATGAATCAGATATACATGTATGAATGTCATCTACAAAAACAGATCTTAGAAGGATCCAGATATACAAAAGAGGGGATCTCAGCAGGATCCAGATAGACAAATATGATCTCAAAATATACATATCATATAAAATGATACAACATAAATCAACTCTGTCCTACCCCCTCTCCCTGGTCAGGAGGAGGAGGAGGAGGTGGTGCAAAAGGAGCTACTAGAGGAGGCATGGCCCCCTTTGACTACTGAGCTAGTCAAGAGAATGAAGGTGCTCTATGCCCCTCTGGAACTACTACATGATACAGGGTGTAATAATATGTAGCCCTCTATCCCTAATGGACTATTGTCCAGGCCTATGCATCTCTCTCTGCTCTTAGCTACTCAAGCTGTAGATCCCTTTCTACCAGTAAAGCATCGACAGTAGTGACTCTGGCCTCCAAAGCTGTGATCCTCGCTTGGAGATGCTCTCTCTCCTGCTCACATCTAGATAGTGGATCTCCATCTCTACCTGTATCTTGATCTTGGGACCCCTACCACCTCTATCATTGCTACTCTCCTATAAGAAATGGGCCAGTATCTCTTCAAGGGGCCACAAAACTGAATCTTTGTCGTCTGCCCTGCCCACTGCCACTGGCTCCACCTGTATCAATGGCCTCTCCACCACCACCCCTGTCATCACCATCATGGCCATCATCAAGAGGAGGATGCCTACCATCTCTGCCACCATCCCTGCCACCATCATGACCTCCATATCTACCAAGAGCCCTGTCTCTACCTCCTCTACCCCTGACTGGTCAATCATCAAGATCATAGTCTAGTGGCTCCTCTATGTGAGGAATAATCTCCTTCGGAATAGTGAACAGTGGGAAGGGGTATTGAAGCCTTTCAACAGCATAACCATCTGACACACCTGCATCATCTACATCAGGACGGAGATCCCAATCTACTACTACTATATCTCAGACCTCCTAGTGTGCAGTCTCATAGGTCAACTGTGCCCCCCATAAAGGTGTCTCATCTCTGGTCCAGGCATATACTGCAATATCCTCTGTCATGCCCTGTCACTGACCATACTACCTCAATACTCTAGTGATGAAAAACTACTCTATAACATACCTGGTCCTTCCAATAAGATATCAGCTCTGACACAGGTAAGGTACCTGCCAGGCATCAGAGGTCCACACCTCACAATGTAGATATGGTTGCCAAACGACCTCTGTCATATCGTCAAATAATTGATGCCAGTACTCAATCTTGCCCAGATGGGGCTATTGCAAAAGGCCTGCATACATGTGTACATAGGGCTACTTAGGTTCCCTCTACCTATCTACAATCGGCCGTGTAACAGGGATGTGCTCCCAGGCCCAGATCTGAAGAATAAGGATACCCATAGTCATACTGCAGGTATAATGGTAAACTATCTCATGGATCTCTCTATACATGTGAGCTAAGATACAGCTCCCCCAAGAAAATCACCGATGGTGGGTGACCATCTTCTCTATCATATCTACCCATCCAACCATAAATTTGTGATGGCCCCTATCTGGCATGAGAATGCTGCCTACCAACCCTGCTAGATAAACTGATAACCGATCGTAGTGATCGACCATGTAATTGTTATCCTAATTTTTAGCATGCATCAAGGTAATCATAAATAGGAATAGATTGCATTTTAGAAGTCCCATTAATATTATCCTTCAGGTATTATTAATCAACATTTTTTAATTACATTCATTTTTATAAATTGTCATTTTGTACTCTAAGAGTTGATCACATTCCTAAATTTCTAAATTACAATTTGATCAATTACATTGTGCATTCAGGCTGAGTGTATTATACAAGTGTTATTTCATCTTTCTTTTCATGTCAAAACAATAGTACATTGTAGAATAGAAGACATAATTGAAAGTATGGAGTAGAGGTCCTATGCATTGCCTTGTAATTGGTTTCTTGATGCTTTCATATTAGGTCTCCATTGCTGGTTGCATATCAGGTCCTAGGTCTTCAAAGTCCATCTTCATCTGCATATAGGTCTTTTTAGGGTTTACCTGCATCATAAGAGAAAATGGGGTGTTAGATCCAGTTGGATCTAAGCAATACATGGAACATAAACAGCACACAATCAATCCTTCTCAAAAATGCATATCAATCTGATGAAATCAATGTAATAAGAAAACATTCATCCATAGTATCTGAAGAATAGTATTAGAGGTACTTGTTCCAAACATGAAACCTTTTTCTATGTATGATCACTTTGATTTATGTTATTCTTCTCTATACAATCAGATATCTGAATAAAAGGGACTTAGTATTACCATCTGAGAAACCTTTTTCATGATTAGATCAACCTATGAGTTCAACAAATGATACAAACCAACCAACACTCATGAGTGAATGTCATCTTACATTCACTCAGAAATATTAATTGGTGCATATGATTTGATGACCTAATAAATTGAGTGGTATTTTGTGTGCAAATGGACAGGTATCTATAACTGAATGCAAGAAACAAAAGAAAAAGATGCAGTGGATGTCACGAGCCCGTGCTCGAACTTCACATAAGCCATTATATGCAGAAGGATGGTTGATATCTCAGAAGGTTACTACTCACATACATAAGAAGGATAAGATGCAGACACATGAAGGAGTCAAAAGATGCTATAGGAAGTACATGAACAAAGGAAGCTGGAAAAATGCAAAATTGAAAGACTTTGAAAGTTCACTGTCTTTATGAAAATGATGGAGAGTGAGAAAATGTTGTTATAGTAAGTGCTTCTTCACATATATGTTGCTTCAAAACATCTGTTAAAAGTTCACTTGGAAGATCAAAGTTGAAAACTCATGCATAAAGAGTGTGCATAAAATGTATTAAATAAAAGATGCCATTGTAGTCATTTTTAAACAACTGAATCTGATAGAGTAAAAGCATGAAACCAAAGATGTGAAAACTGCAAGTTAGGATAGAGATTAATAGTCTCAAATCAACATGAGTGTGCACATACAAAAAATCAGCATGATGAAAAGAATATCATAAGATATCCAGGAGCTTCATCAAATGAGATCATGCTTAATAGTTCTAAAATATTCCAATACATAATGTGTTTTAGACAAATTGTCTAGAAAGTTTCATTTTGCAGAGTTTACATCTCATATTGATGTTTTGAAAAGATGTATATTCATGATAACAGTATAGGGCATGTAATGTTGATAAGAATTATATATGCAGATTGAGTTTACTGTTTTGAAGTAAAACCCATGGGAGTCACGAGCCCATGCTTGAACCCCATGGGTTTGTTCTTTCCCATGTATACTTTGAAAGTAAAATAGTATGTTTTTACATCAAAGACAGTAGCATATTCAACATATTTGTGCTTACATGCTAAAGAGATGCTCAGTATTATCAGCAAATTGTAAACTAAAAGTGTTTTTTAACATAATCTTGTAGTTTAAATATCTTATGTGTGTCTTAGACAGTTGAGTGTCATCAAACAGGGAAGTACATATTGTGCTTACTAAATTTTTGTATTTGTAGACAACAAGAATGATGTTTTTATTAAAACATTCAAATAATACAGAACCCATGTTTTACTTCAAAGTTGAGACAAGCATTAAACCGACAATTTCAAGTGCAAAGCCATGTGGGTATTTTAAAATAATGCAAATTATAGCATGTGGGAATGACAGTGAGGTTCGACATCAAGTAATATTGCAGTAATGGGCTTGATACTAAATATATACCAGTTCAAGGATTTAAAGCTATAGTTGACATCAAGAAGAGAGCACCAACATGCATCAAACACTAAGAAAGTTCACATTGATGTAGAAAATAGAATAAACAAATGACAGAGGAAATGATCACTTATCTCTATGTATAAAAGTTGCTAGTACATTATACTTTCAAGTCATGGTTATATCAACTCGCACAAAAAATGTGAAGCTTATGACTGAAAGATGTCATAGAGCTAAAATCAGATGCACCCATAGCATCTTTCAGTCATAAGATATGTTTTTAATGCTAAAGAAGAACCCACATGGGGGTTTGAAGATGATTTGGACATAGCTCAGTCTGTTGCCCGCGTGTCTGAAGGAGAAAGATAGCAGTGGTGATGTTTTATTGTCACACTACAGAATGGGGATAAGTCTAAAACTATGACTGGGACATCCCCAGTTTAGAGCCAAGGTTCATGGGCTCAATGTCTCAACCATAGTTTAAGACCATTCCAAGACTGTAGTGGTGTAATAAATTCCAAATCTATAGTGGTGGTCACAAACAGTAAAAAATCCCCAAGTTTTCTTTATGCACTGCAGTTAAAAACCCGTAATAGTGGTAAAACATCAACACAAGAAACCCCAAGATAAAAATCACTATTCGGTACCATTTGTATTGGCATAATGATACCATATCATCAAACATCCCAACATTCAAGAAAATGCAAGATAACTTACAGTTGGAACCCGAGTTCAAAGCAAATGAAGATCAAAAGCCATGACCTTTACTAAAGAAGAATGCAACAAAGTATGCCATGTGTTATAGTGAGCATGTAAATGAAATGTTTTCCCTCATAAAGCTCATGAAACTGAAAGTTTCTCTACAGAACAGAGGCAGGTTCATTGCAGAAGATCATGGTTTTTGGATTCAAACATGGGGGCACCACAAAACAAAAACCCTAAGATGCAAATGAAATCGATGAAAGAAATGCATTGTATTTTACTCTCATTTGAAATCCACTATCAGATGGAGTAAATGCATTTTTCAGTCCTAGTGCATCGACATTCCCTCCTTATTGCCACATTTGTACTTTTGTGCCACAACATAATAAAATGTCCCTTCCAACTGATGGTGGTCAAGTCGATTACAAACCATGTTGATTACAAACCACATCAGCATCAACCACAGTAGTGTGGTGTCAGCAGAGTCAAAGATAGGTTATGATGCCGAGTTAACAAGGGTTTTTGAACCCTTTAAAGTTAGGTGGTCAGGTTTGTTAAAGTGGAGTTGTCACACTTTTTAGGATTTGAATGCTTGTATTTGAAATATGGTAATAAAGATAAGGGATGTAATTGATATGTTTTGATGTAAATATGGGGGGCTAAAACTTAGGGTTTTGTTTTAGGGAAATTGATTAAACCCTATAGTTATGGAGGGTTTTTTGAGGGCTTTTTGGAGGGAAGATTTTTGAAAATAAGCCATGTTGGATATTTAGTGAGGTTTTTGCTTTATGTTTTGGGGGGTCAAATTGGTGGATAGAGGAGCTTTAGTGAATTTATGATTCCTATAGCTATTGATTCATTTTTTTGTATTCCAATGTAAGTTCATGCTTGTAATTTCAGTTTTGTGCAAGAGGATTTCACTATTCCTTGCCATTACTCAGGAATTCATACATGTAACTTGTATACAGATTTTTGAGAAGAATATAGTTGCCCCACTTTTCCATACATCTTATTGTGATCATTTGTTCAAATTCCTTTTCAATTTTCTGCATCTAAGAGTAATACCTTTGTAAATATGGATTATTGAATTGCATTGATTCCTATTCTATATCACAGAATATAAGCCCTTTGTAGAATATGCATGTTGTTAATGGTGAGAATATTGCTTGTGGTTAAACCCTAGTTGTGGCCTTCCAATTAACCTATGTATTGAGTAGTGAATGATAGTGCAGAAATCCCTAGGGTATGATAAGTGGGTGTTAGTTTGAAGCTTCAAAAAAGATTTGAATCTTCTTGGTGTATCACCTTTTCTCTATTTTTTCATGCAAGTTCAATTTTAAATCTTTCTCCCCTTTTCTCAATTAAATTTTCAATCAGGAGGTGATATCCCATACTAAATAGGAGCTGGCCTAGAATCTGGAGACTCTTCCTCATCCATAGTTCACCCACAACTAGAGGAAGTTTCCATTGTTAGATAGAATTTCCATGAAGCCTTAATGCCTAATTTAGGGTGACAATTCTAATCCTAAACAGTAATCGTAAGCTAGATATCTTCGGTTTATGGTGTCGTCCTAAAAATATCTCTGTGCAGCACCAATCACCATGGCCACCGTCGACTCAAAATGTACCTCATGTCCAACCATCAGTACATGAAGTATCCTCCAGACATCCTCAAGCGTCACAGTGATCTCTCTCATCGGTAAATGGAAGGTGTTGTGCTCTGAGTGCCATCTCTCGACAAGAGAAGTCAACAACCCATGATTTACCCTAATCTTGGGTAAACCTATCAAGGAACATAATCTACATTAGATCATAGCCATCTCATCATCTGACAATCGGCCAGACAATGCAAGTACACATGTAGGGTAAGTGCCGCGAAAAGCGACTACCTCAAACTGGGCCTATTTTGGACAAAAATGGCTATACATCAGTATCCTATCTACATTACAGGGGTAGATTCCTAAAAAACTAAGTCATTTCAAGTTTACAGGATGCAAACAGATCAAACATATTAAAATTCTAATTTTTCTACCAGATGCGATCCTGGAAATATAGGATGCGACTGTGTTTACGGGATGCGATCCCCGAAATATGGGATGCGATCCTAAACACGGGGTGCGATCCTAAGCACACCTGGTGTGACCTACTGATGGATTTCCTATTTAACCAAGAAAAAAAAAAGGAACTAGATACGATCTGAGAAATACTGGATGCGACACAGAAATCTAAAAAAATTGGATGCGATCCAGGAAAAACTGGATGCGACGCGGGATTCGCAGGATGTGATCCGGAATCTCGGATGCGATTCTAAATTGAAAGGGATCTAAAAGCCACAAAAATGCATGAATTTGAAAATTGAAAAATTCACAAGGTAGTTTATCGAGCACTTACCGGTGGTGGGTAATTGGCTGGATGCTGATGTCGACGGCTCATCTCAAAATGGTGCTTCCTCACAGGGACTACCATCTTCTCTGCAGAGCTCTCTAAATTTCTATGGAGGAAAGTGAAAATGAATAGTGAAATGGTAATTTTGTAGGCTTATATGGGTCTTTTGAGACATTTAGGAGTTCTAAAACTCCTCCAAGACAACTACAAATTCATTTATGTTCTCTTTCTGCTCAATCAGGAACCAAATCAAAGGTGCCTAAGATGTTTTCAGCAACACAGTACCACTTTTGCGACAATTTCAAAAACTGTGAATTTGCTTCATTTATTCCAACCATTAGTCAATACTGCACATTTTATCATACATCTTGGTCTAAACATCATTTTATCAATCTTATCACTCCCATTTTCACGTAATTAACTTGGTACTCGTGTGTTTAATTTTAAAACACACCTTCTTTTCCCACTTCTTCTACTCCATTCTTTCTTGTCCTAACCACTTCCTGCAAGTGATACGTTCTTTCAAATGAGGGATTTTGTTCTTTTCCTTCGATTTCATTCCTGAGGGGGCATGATCACACTATCATCAATTAAATTTTTGCTTGAAACAGCATCAAAATGACTTCATTACCAAACAAACTAGGGGCATAACAGTTTCCTTAACTAAAGTTGAAATTGTTGGATAGAAAGCTTTGGTTATCATGAGCTGGATATCTTATGTTTCCTCATTTTAAAATATTTTTATTAAGCTCCTGGCAGCTTCATACTGGATTTTTTTACGACAAGAAAGTTTAGAATTGGTATTATCAATATTTGGATGACAACCAAGTTCAGAATTGGTATCTTTAAAATCTTTTTATTGATTTTTGGACGACAACCAAGTTCAAAATCGGTATTATCAATATTTGGACGACAACCAAGTTCAGAATTGGTATCTTTAAAAGCAATTTTATTATTTTTGTTCAATCAAGTGTGAGACTGATCTCATAAACATTTCATTCGACAACCAAGAACGGAATTCTCAATCTTTCTGAAGTCCAAATCAAAAAAAATTCTTTGAATCAATGCACTTCTTGCACATCAATTCAAAGAGGGGCAAATGTAACCACCTGAATTTGGTCTATTCCAACTATGGACCCTATTTTTCCTAAGTGTGATCATACCCTCGATTATGTCCAAACGACCATGTTACTGCTTGGCATAATTCTTCAAATCTATTTAATATCCTAGGTGATTTTTATCACTGAATTATATTAACTATTATAGCCATACAATTCAAAACAATTCAAACCAATTAAATCAAATCAAATTCAAACATGACTATAGTATTTAATTATAAAGGAATTAAATAAATCCCTAAATCAATCACCCACTTGCAAAATAACCCATTCTCCTAGCCTATTTAATTTAATTAAAATGGCTATAGTCCCCTAATTATTAAAAAGCAATTAAATTGTTTAAATAATTAATTCCTATATTTTTGAGTGAATTAAATAAGTTTAATTCATTTAATTAATATTCCCTTAAACCCCAACCTAACCTATCTCAACCACTTCTACCCTGCGTTCTAACCCTTCTCAACCCATTCACCCTTGCTAATCTAATCCTAATCCTAATTCTTACCCTAACCCACCTCCTAATGTTGTCACATTCCATTAAGGAATGATTAGCAACTCAACCCACTTGAGAAAGTCTACTTTCTCAAGCATGACTTTTTCAAGTCCACCTTCTCAAGCCACCCTCTTACACCCTTCCCTTGCTTCTTTAAGGCTTTCATTAATACCTTATTAATGCAAATGCCTTAAGCCTATGTCTCCTCCATGCCTTATTAATGCCCAAGGCATTAATGGTTCTTACACCACCATTAATGAGTCTCTCAATTCATTAATCCACCTTGTCCCCCCTCTCTCTCTCTTATTCTTCTATAAATAGAAGCCATTTTTGAGAGAAAATAAGCCTTCAACTCATATCCTAAATGCAATGTTATACTGTTAGATTAATCTTAGACACATATTCCACTTCTTATTTCATGCTTTCACATTGTTCTTATTTCCATTCTTAGAGCTAGAATGCATGTTTTCTCATCTTTAGCTTGTTTTTAAACTAAAATCCTTCATGCTAGGTTGTATATGTCACTGATTGTAGCATAATCTGAGGGCTATTATGTTACTAATCACACTCTTCTTAGTTAGAAGGCAATAGGCCGATATCAGTTGGTTTTACATGCTTATCTAACTTTTTTTTACTAATGCAATGATCTATTGATGTGTTGTGTCTCTCTTATCAGGTACATAATATACACACACATATATAAGATATGATTAATCATCTTCACCTCTTCATAATGAATGAAGTTAATACACTTATGGATAGGAGAAGCAACATCATGCATGGAAGTCAACCAAGGAAAACAAAGCTTAACTTGAAATTGATCAGAAGTAGGGACAACAATGAAGGTAGTGTCCACAAATTTACCACAGAGTTCAATAGGTAAGTTAATAGAACCAAATGATGGATAGAGAAAACTATTACAATTTTGAATCCATACATCAGATGTATCATAATAATCACATTGTAAATTATTCATAAAAAGGTTTTCTTCAATGATGACATTGACTAACGAAATAGGATCAACAAGACAAGCACACGTAGGTAGCTTAGCAATCCTAGCATAAATTTAAAGGGGACCATCAGGAGCTTTAATAGTCTCAGAATCATCAAAGGTGATTGAGAGTTCCCTAGGTCTTTTATCCTTAGGTTGTTTTGAAGGTTTAGATTGATGTTTTGGTTTAGGTTGAGCTGGAATTTGAAGTTGAGGTGGAGGCGAAGGATCTTGAACAATAGGTTGAGATGAAACAACACAATCCACATGGTTAACAATATGTTTGAGATCATCCATCTTTGACTCATAAACAATATCTACAAAAGATGGTTGAACAATGGTATTAGTATCATGTGAAGGCAAAGGATTTGTATAGATTTGAAGGTTTTGATTAGGAGAGACATATTTGTTCCCACTACCATCAAAATTATCAATAGATAAAGCATTAGAATCAATTAAATCATGAACCTTATGTTTTAGAGAATAATACTTCTCAGTATCATTGCGATTCTGATGATGGTATTGACAAAAGGCTTTGGGATCAAAGGATTTTGATGCCATCATAGTATGAAGAAGAGGTCAAATAGCAGACAAAGTAATCATATTAACAGTTAATAATTTACTCATAATATAATGTAAATATTCATAAAGAGGAGTAAACGTATGATTTAAATGAAAATTAGTGGATGTAGAAGTGACATTGTGGGATGCAACAACAACTTGATCAGAAAATGCATTTTCTTGTTTATTGATTTTGGCATAGTTGTTAGGCTTCTAAAAATTGTTGGGATTAGGAGAAACATCACTCTTATCAACTGGAATAGGATCCATTGGAGTTTTTCTCTCAAATTGACTCACTTGTAATTAATAATGATGAAACGCTGCACAAAGTTGTTGAAAAAAAATACCCCCACATGTTGTGGGGGTATTTCATCCCCTTCTATTATTGTTGATGTTCAAGTGCATTTTTGAATGACTTTTTGGAATAAGGTATCTACATGGACTAGCCACGAGGATACGCAAAGAAAGGAAAGGTACATCCTACATGCAGACTAAAGAAAGCACTAATCTAAATTCAGTAAGCAAAATCTTATCTCTAATATCCTTTTTCAAATTTGAAATAAACATATGTTGAATATCAATATCAGGAACATGATAAGAAAACTGAGCATACAAATGCTTAAATATACCAATAAATTTAGTCACTTTTTCCTTAGTATTCTATTTACAATGCATCAAATTAGTTAAGGACACTTGCAAACCAATGTTATTTTTGAACTGTTGGATAAAGTTATTAGAAAGTTTTGGAAAAGAATCAATAGAATAAGGAGGCAAGGAACAATACCATTTCAAGGCCTTATCATGAAAGGTTCTAGGAAACAACTTGGCTAAAATCCTATGGTCATGAGCATAGTCACTACAAAGGATTTGAAATGTTTTAACATGAGTTACAGGATCTCCCTAACCAGTATAATTCTCAAGGTGAGGCATATCGGCTTATTGAGGGACAGGAGCATGAATATTGTCTAGGGATAAAGGAGTACCCATGTCACATGTAGGAATACTAAACTTGGATTGAGTTAAGGATGCAATTTGTTGTTGTAAAGAGGACATAGCTTGAGCCAAACTAATAATTGTGGAATCATTAGAAGAAATAGGAGGCATAGAAACATTTGGAACACTAGGAAAAGTGTAGGAAGCAGTAGGAATTGAAGATACACCTGGTGGAACACTTGGAACCATGGCTGGAAGAGGATTGGAATAGGCAAAAGGAACACTGTGGTAAGAAGGTATAGAGGTACGTAAAGATACCGGTGGAACACTCACAGGAAGAGATGGAGGTGGAAGATTTGAAGCTAGAGGATTGTAAAATGTAAGAGATTTATTTACTAAAGGACGAATATAAGTAGGATTACTAGGTAAAGGAATTAAAGAAGGTTCCACACTAGTGATGGGAGGAGTAAATCCTAAATCTTGAGCCTCTTGAGCTAAAGGTTTAACATTTAAATGCACAAGATGAATAATACCATGCAAGAGATTAACACCTTGATCACTATCACGAAGGAATTTCTTAAGAGCCTCTATAGCTTGGATAGAATCTTGATTATGGTTTTCTTGAATAAGCCAATTTCCCATTTTATCAAGTTCAGTTGACATTTTTTGGACTTATTCAGGAGCAACTCTTAAAGAATCATCCTCATCATGAGATGAGTGAGAAGAGTTATTCTTTGTAGAAGGATTGGAATCATGAGTGATCAAATTTTCATCCAGGATCCTAAGGAAAGGAGAGGAAGACTCAGGAATAAAGGAACCCATAATTCTATGACTTCTTCTAACTGGGATATTGTAGGTAGGACTAGAGGTAGTAAAGCTCATACACCAATGCAATGTAAATGAAATAAACTAAGAAAATATAAATTCAAGAAGATACAAGAAGGATAATCTAATATGCATGCAATATCTAACATGAAATGTAAATCTAACACCAAAAATAAAGAGTTGTCTATCGCGGGTTCACCAAAATGTAATGTAAGAAAATGGATGCGCTCATTAAAAGGTAAGATTAGAATAATGATGTGGGGTATAAATTTAATGTATTGTTATTATTATTGTATTGTTGAGATAGTAGAGAAGGTAAGATTTTCCTCTTAGCCCCAAATTTTGCAACGGAAAGATCCACTTTGATCAACCATAAGAAAATGGTTAATACACAAATGCATCAATCGATCGGAAATAAGAAGGAAGAAGAAATCCTTACAATACCGAATAATGGATGAATAATATATAATGGAATTTATTGAAACCTTAATTTAAATTAATTGAAGACAAGTACTAACATCAAAATATAGAAGATCTGGAAAAGTCTATTTTCTGATGTCTGTGTCAGGTTTTTGGAAATTCTGCAACCGGATCTGGAACAAAAACGCAGGGTAGAACAAAAACCATAAATATTTTCCTTTTTTGAGTCAGGTTGACCTTGACCTCTTTGGCAGGGCACAAAATGTTTGACCTTGACCTGCACTTCTCCGATGGAAATTTTGTTCGCGGATCCCAAAATTTGTCTGAAAAGGGTATCCGAATCTAATTTGAAATTCATTGTCTTGTACCTGTACCTGCAAGAAAAATGGTTTTTGTTTTGGAGGAGAGGTTTGCCTTGGTCAAACCCTATTTTTTTATTAACCTTAAAGTATAATTGAAATTGCATAAATAAACAAAGAAAATAAACAAATTCACCTTGCTTATATAGAAACCCTTGTGGAGGCTTTCGAATCCTGGGATTCACAAGTATGTATGCACCAAATGAATATAGAATGTAGGATGTAGGATGTCTCAAATCAATTCCTTTTGGATCTTTAACACCAATCTTGAATGGATCTTGGAATAGGAAGAGGCTTGCATGGATGTGGATGGAGAAATCTTCAACAAGAGGGCTCCATAGAGCTTGAATCCTTCAATGGCTACCAATGGATCTCCTTAATGAATTGAATTCTTGAATGTCTTTGAATGCTTTAATTCTTGAGAGTAGATTCTTTCTTTAATAGATAATGCATACAGTTTGGATGGATGAATTTTCTTCTTGTATCTTAGAGTCTTAGATTGTTACAGAAAATGAGAGGAAAAGGTTTCTTTATATATGAATCTAGGGCACAATATTCTAGAGAGGTCTACATAGGAGAATTAAATTCCAATTAGACCTATACCCTTAGAAGTGAACCTATATTAAATATAATTTCAAGGTTTGTTTCCTTGAAGACCGAAACAGCCGACCCGGAAGCGGGAATTAAATCTTTCTGAAGCCCGACATCCGAAAACCTAGGAAACATGAAGTCTGGACCCCGGGTCAGGGTCAAGGTCGACTCTAACCTAGGTCAAGGTCAAGGTAGACCTTGACCTAGGTCAGGGTTGAGGTCAACCTTGAACCATAATTTTTACCTTGACCCTGAGGTCAACAATCTCAGGTCAGCAGTTCAGGATGCCAAAAATAGGCCAGAGAGAAGTGGAAAAAGGGGCAGAATAGGGGTAAAAGCCAGATCCAAGTCAGATACCCATTCAAGGTGATTGACATGACCCCAAACCACTTATTTAGAGGGCTAAACCAGTCCAAAATGGAATTTATTCCATTTTCCTACTATACACTTTGTATTATGTCAGGGAACATCTGCGTGGTGGTAGGTCCTTGTGAAAATGTAACATGTCTTGGATCATGAAATGCTTGATGTACTTCTTCCAAGGGTTGCATATTTATTAATTCACCTTGGTTTTGAAATGTCACACCTTGTCATTGATCAAAAGGTGGTTGGGATTCTAGTTGTGTTGTAAATATAGGACGTTGATAGGAACCTTGTTTCCTTTTGGATGCTTGAGACTTTCTGAAGACCAACATGATGACTATATGTAAGTGCAAGTTTTTTTTGGATTTTTTAGAGATTTTAGAATAAATAATTCATATTAAGAAATGCAAGGATCTTATGCAAAATGCAATCTAAGACTTATGCAATTATTCTTTTTTGGATTTTAGACTTCGGGAAAAAATATTTGGAAAGGATACAAATTTAAGAGTATAACCTTAGGAGGTTGAATGAGGACCTTGACTTGAAAAGGGGATAAAAGGTACAAGGGACAATTTTGATAAAGAGGAATAGGTCAAATCCAACATGACAAAGGTGTATTTTGACCAATTTATAAAGGGGGATTGAATTTAGGGACAAAGAGACCAAGTTGAGATCTTGTTTTTAACATCGTAAAGAAAGACTATGATTTGTATTCTTTCTATGATTTTTGTGAAGCTTTTAGAGGGATCTAAAATGAGCTATTTATGAAAAGGGAACTATAATGAGGACTTGTACAAAGGGAATATAATGACTATGATGAGGATTAAATGCAAGAGGCTTTGTAAATGAAAATGCAAAGAGACTAATGCAATTTATGAAAGAGGATTGTGACATGAATATGCAGAATGAAGACTACTATGCATGCCAAAAGGCTCCAAGGTGAAATTTTTGAGATTTCATATGTTTACCCAAAAATTTGAGACAAGGTGTTTGTGACTAGTTTACCATTTTAGGAATGATCTGGAAAAATGTTTTTAAGAAGAGTGTTTTTAATATTTTTTTCTTTTATTAAGGTTTTAAACACTCACACAAGACACATCAGGAATAATGGTCATTGTAAAAATAACAAACACACCACAACTTAGGTAGGCCAGGACACTATTTGTTGAATTCCCACTTGAACAAAGTTTAGTGGCACTTACTCATAGAGGACAACTTATAAGCTTGGAGGCATGGGCTCCTCCTTATAGTGCACTCACTTCTTAGGCATAGCAAGCTTTGAATCCCAAGGGAATTTTGTCTCTACTTAGACTAGAAAAAATGTGGGATGTATTATTTGGTCTTGGACCTTCCGCACAAGAAGATAGAAGGTTTTTTGGTCCCTATAACATTTTTTTTTAGTTTAGGCATTTGTTCAGGTGGTTATATTTGTGACAGATTAGTCCTATTATGCAGGTCTCCCACCTTACATAAGTTATGTTTTGTACATTTTTACGCACCACAAGGGTATCAAGGTTGATGGAGTGAGGGAGGAAAATGAGATTTTGAATGTGATGGAGGAAAGGATATGGATTTTTAAGATGGAAGACATTTAGATGAAGGGATAGCAATTTTTTATGCCGGCTTTGATTTTTCTTTAGGACTTTGCACTTCAAGAATCTTCTTGGGAATCCACATGCATTTTGATTTCACATTTTTTTGTGGGTCCTTAAAACACATTGCTTGCACAATTGATTTTGCAACCCATATGGACTTTGATTTTTATTTTTTATTAATGGGCCTTTGTGGCCTTTTTGATATTTGTTTTTCTTTTAGGATCATATTTTTCTTTGTTCTTACATGTCAATTACATGGTACATGTTGATCCTTGATAGCATGTGGATTACTTGAATTATAAACATTATGCTTGGCATCAAAATTGCTTGGAAAGTGAATGGAATTCATGGATGGATAGGAATGATATGGAGGCCTTTTGGATGGGTGGATAGTTCTCCAAGATGTGTAAGTTTTCTGACTTACATGTGGGAAAGGGTAAATAGATTTTGAAGAGATACCAATGCCTTGAGATGTATATTTTTTATTAAGACCACGGTCATTGGACTTTTCTTCAACATGAGAGGGTTCTAATATACCTTTTCATGAAGGTCTATCCCTTTGACTTGATAATGATTTTGAAAAGTAGGAGACTTTATAAAAAATGCGAGTCCATTATTTTGAGGTGGACATGGTATGGAAGGACTAATGGAATCATCAAATGAACTGAATTGGATGGAAGAAGGAGAAGAACCCATTTGAATTGTATGGGGTTAATGAACAACTTGCGTAGATGTGATCAAATAAAAAGGGGGATCAGAAGCGACAATGGGATCCTACGATGGAATATGAGCAATTATAGGATCATTTGGTAGGCTATGATGTTGTGGGAGATTTGGAGAATTAGGACAAGGAAATGAAAGGATAATGTGATATTTTGGAGGATCCAGAGGGATGATAGGATCTTTTGGTGGACATGAAGGTGAAGGGACACCTTGATCTTGAATTGGAATGTGATCATGGGAATAAATGGAAGGGAGTTCATGCTCTTTCTTAGGAAGTGGAAGGTCAATGAGATTTGGAAGGGAAATTTTCTCTTGGAATGGAAAGGGATCATTTTGGATAGGAGGGATAAGGATAGTGGGATAATCATGAGGTTCAAGGGAAATGAATCTTCATGAATTTTTTGGTTAATGGGGTCTTGGTAAAAAGTTGAAGGGGATTCTTCATTGTTGGGATCTTGATCTTCATTTTTTTATGACATGTTTCTTCATGATTTATATCATCCACTTGACATGGGGTGTAAATTTGGATATGTATGGGACGTGCTAGAAAGGGGTAAATTTCTTTCCATGAAGCATATTTACTTTGAATGAGACTCTCTTGAATGGGGGAATGTGGTGACATTGGCTCTAGAATTTGTGTAACACGAAAGGGACTTGGGTTATGAATGAGAATATCTTAGATTTCTTCTATGAATAGCCCTTGGAATTTTTCATTATTGGAAGAGTCACTTTATGGGGATGGAGAAAATTGCTCTTGTGAGGATTGTGGAGATGGAAACATGGATGCTTCATCAAATGTGATAAGTTCAATTTATTGATATGGAATGGGTTTTTCATCCATGTGGTTATTTTGGATTGGGCCATTGCTAGACATGGGTGCATTATTTTTATTTTCTTTCTCTAGGATCAATTCACCAATGTGAGATATTATCTCAAGTGAATCCTTTATATCAATGTTTTCTTGTTGGAAATAATTTGCTAATTGAAGTTGTGCCACAATAGGTTGTTCATTTCTTATGCTTGATCGATGTTCAAAGGGTGACACATTTGAACTTTCCTTTGTTTGATAAAATCTTGGTGGTGAATTGGATGATTCAAAAGGACATTTTTTGGAATGTGATGTTCTTGAATAAAAAAATGTTTGTGACCTTATTATTTGACTTGACTGTGTGATTGGCATAAGAGGTTGTTTGGTTTCTTGAGGCACACTTGGTTGCATTGAAATGAATATTGGTTCATAATTAGGTGGTGGCCCCAATTTAATTATGCCACGCTTTGGTTGAAAGGTTTGTTTGGAAACTTGATCAAACATAGTTTGTTCTTGGATATGATTGAATTGTGCTTGATTTGGAACTTGGTGAAAAATAGTTTTCTCTTCCACCTAAGTAAGTTGGAGTTAGTTAAAGATTTAATTTGCCTAATTGAGCCATGAAATAAGTTTTGGTATCTTTGATTTGTGAATAAGAATTTTCATGTAAATTTTTTCAAAACATTCATTTGGATGTTTATTCTTCATTATCTCTTCTTTCTTGTCTTCCAAGATTTTATTTTCTTTATCCAAATTTCTTGCAAACTTTGAATCAAGTATTCATGGAATTGACATAATTTATTGTTTGGTTGTATTGATGTCATTTTTCCTGGCTCAAAATATTGTTTTTGCAAAGGTATATCTTGTTTAGGATCAAAGGGTAATTGTGTATTCTCACTTGAAGGGTACATGGGTTGGTGTGCACTTTATTGTCTTTTGGGTGCTTGGGACCTGGTGAAGACCGACATGATGTCTAAATACAGATGCAATATGGAAGTGCAACTTAAGAAGTTAAAATGTTCTATGCTCAAAGCAAATTTTGGATCTCAAAAGAGTATTCTAATGCAACTCTGTTATCTTTGAAAAAAAGACAAACCTAAGACTATAACCTTAGGAAATTGAATAGGGATGTTGACTCTAAAGGGGATAAAAAGGGACATGAGATAATTGGACTAAGTCAAATTCACAATCAAAATGATGATTTTTTACCAAATTGATAAAGGGATAATTGGGAGAAAAGGATCAAGTCAATATCCTATTTTCAACAACATAAAGAAAGACTCTAGGGTTTGGATTATTTATAGGATTTTTGCAAATTTTTTAGAGGATCTAAGGATGAGATTCTTATGCAAAAGGGACTATAATGAGGACTTGTGCAAGAGGGACAATTATGAGGACCTATAATGAGGAATAGATAAAAGGCGATTTTGAAATAAAAAATCAAAGCGAATAATGCAATAGGATTATGATATGAATGTGCAGAATGAAGACTACGAAGCATACCAAAAGGCTCCAAAGTAAACCCAAAAAAATGATACAAGGTGTTTGTGACCAATTTATCATTTTAGGGATGATGTTGAAAAGTGTTTTTAAAGAGGAGTGTTTTTTAAGAGTTTTAATTTTTAAAGTTTTGAACACTCACACAAGACATATCATGAAGAATGGTTGTTGTAAAAATTAAAACAAACACACCACAATCTAGGTAAGCCAGGATAGTATCTATTGAATTCCCACTTGAACAAATTTCAGTCGTGCTTACTAAGAGAAGGCAAATTAGAAGCTTGGTGGCATGGGCTCCTCCTTATAGTGCACCCACTTCTTAGGCACACCAAGCTTTGAATCCCAAGGGTAATCACTTCCCAAGGGACTGTTGTCTCTACTAAGAGCCGTAAAAATGTGGAATGTCTTAGTTGGTCCTAGAACTTTCATGCTAGAAGATAGAGGTTTTTTAATCAATATAAAACTATTTTTAGTGAGGGCATCCATTCATGTGGCTATACATGCAATAGATTAGCCCCGTTATGGAGGCCTCCCAGCCTAAAAAAGTTAAGTTATGTAGGTTTTTACGCACCACATAGGTAATAAGGGATATATTCTATCGGTATAACATAATCAACACATGTTCATTATAAAATTAATCACAATGATATTTTTTATATACCAGTTTGGAAGGGCTTGGATTTATCCTATTACCGGTTGGGCAACCCCTCTCACTAGCTATACTAAAGCTCTTGGGAGGTAGCCACTCTAGAAGAATTATATGAATTTATATTACACCTAGGATCCACAAAGGTGAGGAGAGACGATATGTTCATATAATTATTAGGATTGAAATCTAAAAGAAACTTCAAACACATAAGAAAATTGGTTCCTTTTAAGCACCAAAATTGAAGCATCTTTTAACTGCTAAACAAGCACAAAAGTTTTGAAAGACACATAAGGTCTTTGTCAAGCGTCCTGCATCAGACACATTAGTAGTGTATCATGTATCCTTGATCCCATGATTTTTGTAACAACAAAAATCCCTTATTCTAAGCCCATAAGAGAAGCATGAATGCAAATTTACCTAAATGAGCAACAAAACCCTGAAAAATACCAATTGTGCATAGCTAGTGACCAATTTTACATAATTAATGACTAAGTGTGTGATATAAAAGCCCCAAGTGCATGATATAAGAGACCAAAGTGCATGGGAATAGATCCCCAAGTGTGTAACTCCTAACCAAGTATGTAGGAAGTCTGACCACGTGCGCAACTTGTGATCAAAGGCTAAAAACATAGCAAAACTTGCAAAATAGATGACTTTTGGCCAAATTAAGCATTGAGGACTCATGAAACATGAAAATAGGGTTTTTAGGTCAGTCAGAAATAATTTATAGATATTGAAATCACTTTGAACCCCTAATTAGTCTATGTGCAGATTTTTATTTATTTTGAAACAACTTAGCTGAGCAATTCTGCAATCAATCCTAAACCATTTGAATGTTCATTTTAGATTCCAAAATCAAGTATGAGGGTTCATTTTAAGATTATTTTAAAATTAGACAACTTTATTTGATACAATTGAGTCATTTAGGACCCCTATTCAAGCTGGATTGCAAGGTTGAATAGAATTGAAAGAGAACTAATTGATTAGCATTGCATAGAATCCTAATCTGGGTGAAGTTCGTTTTAGGAAAACCAAACTTAAATGTGAGATTATTTTTAAGTTCCCAAACTAAAATATAATGTTCATTAACCAAATTAGGATTTATTTGCACCATTTAGGGTTCATTATAGCCTTAGAATTGAGAAAACTAAAGTACAAAGCATTAAATATAGAACCACTTCCTAAACCCTAATGTGTTGATCCTAATACATCAAAATGCATCCTATTTTACCAAGTGTGCATAAAGGTCAACCAAGTGCACAGAAAGGCAACCAAGTGTGCAATTCTAGCACCAAGTGTGCAATTTTGGGAACCAAGTGCGCAGAACTAGCAACCAACTGTGTAGAACTCTTCTAGGAGCCTATAAATGCATGAAAACATCAAAATATGTCAGTTAAACATGATTCACATTGGGTTCACCAAATTTAATACTAGAAAAATATATAAAATGTATATCTATAGTAGCCACAAAACCCTAAACAATACGCAAACCCATCTAATCTAACATTAAAGCCATTGAAACGAGAGTTCAAAACGTATGCAAATAATCATAAAACCTCCTTTGATTAAAGCTCAAATGTTCTCCTTTCTTCTCCATTGATTTGATTTGATGTTTATCTTTTTCAATGACAATTACACAAAGATTTGAAAGCCAAATTTGATAGCAAGAATACTAGGAGATAGTGGTTAACCAAAGAATGAAAAAATGAACTCAATTTATACAAGATGAAAGCTCCAATTGCATAATTAGTAATTGAATCTACAAATTGGAAATTTTCAATGTTTATGACACTTGGAAAAGAGGAGATGGAAATATGTCATAATTATGACAAATTATGACACAATGGAGGCCAAATTAGTGGGTAAAAAAGGTGAAAGGGAAGATGTAAGAGGTGAGGCTAATTAATAGGAGATGGAGGCTAGAATATAGGAAGAGGGTAGGTGAGGTGGATTTATGAGGAAATAAATCATTTAAGAATTCTTTATTCCTCACAAAAGGGAAATTAGTATTTATGAAATTCAAAACTCCCTAAATTAGGAATTAGCAAATTATTTAATTGGAAATTAATTAATTGTGGAGACCTAGGATAATGAATGAATAAATATAATTTATTCATAAAAGCTAGGGATAAATCATAGGCTATTCATCCCAAGAGGACAATTAGCGGGTTATGGGCCAAATCAAAGGCATTAATGCACAATTGATTTGATTTTGATGATATTGACAAGGATTATGATAGTTGTGAGGCATTGATGAACTTTGACAATGCGCTCAAATAACGATGTTTGAAAAATGATTAAATGGAATCAATGGTATTTGATGATGGCAGAGGATTGATAAATAATAAGGAGACATCGATGAACTTGGAAAATTCTCCCAAAAAAATAATGATCTACAATAACATTGATGAACCTGGACAATGCTATTGAATTAGTGATGATAGGTTGGTAGCGATAACATAAATGAACTTGGACAATGCTATCAAATGGATGATGAAAAGATACGAAGCATTTATGAACTTGGACAATGCCCCTAGAATGATGGGATTGAATTAATGATGACAAGACTGACTAGATTTGGAAATTATTTGATTGATTTAGAAAGTGATTTAATTAAGCATCGATGATCTTGGACAATGCCCCAGAATGGTTGAAATGAGTCCAAAATGATTCTGGAATGATTAGGAAGAGAATATGAAATATTTGAATTGATTTAGGATGATTTGATATGGTTTAGGATCATTTAGGATCACATAGGATCAGTTTAGGAAGTTTAGGATTGATCAGGATCGATAAGGAAATTATCAATTCGGCCAAGAGGACATAAATATTAGCAATTAATTGAACAATTTGCAATATTCAATTAATGACCAAAGACACAATGTTTTCATATAAAAAAGACCATATGCACAACATAGAGGAATAATTAGAGCACAAAACAATGTTTCAATTGTAATGCCAAAAATGTTAAACACGTAGACTAGCAGGCTCGAACCATTTTTGAGAATCTACACTAAGATAGGTAATCACTTCTTTAACCTTAAATTATGTAAGGCCAGTGAGTTTATTCATCAATGTTTTGTATTATAATACAAAGGTTTTTCCCCTTGATGTAGTAGATGGAAAACCATTTAAAGATTTTGAAATTATGGCTTTGATAGTCCCTTCTAATATTGTATGCATGTAGACATGGAGTTAAAGAAAATAACTTAAAAATAGCATGTAAATAAAAATATATTTAGCTATTAAAAATGGTGAGATGGGGGGTTTTAGCACAAAGTAGATGGGTGAAATTATTTGTAAGTGGAAAAAATTATCAATCTTCATAAGCCAAAGAAAAACATTGATCTAAACCCTCTCTATGATTCCTTGATGAAGGTAATAGTAAGGAATATATCTCTTAATGATACATATGCATAATATAGACTCTATGTATGAAAACACATAGGTAAATAAAGTTGTAGAAAATTTAATTGATCACATATCATAATTATGTACATAGATAAACCTATAAACTTGTGTTATTTTTATAATATTTCTCACTAAATATTTCAATGGAGTTTCCAAATCATACTAGATTGTTCATTCAACTAACATGGGAAAATTTTGATAACATTGTCAAAAGATTGGAACTATTTGGTGCATCCTTTGGTTAAAAAATTTTCTCTCATAAGTCTACTATGATTGGTTCGTCTAAAGATCTCCTTAATTTTCTTACAAATAAGGGGGGGAAATTGGTAGATCTTATTAAAGTGGTGAAGTATTTGGATATCTCATTCACTATCTCCTTTGACAAATATATAGGAATGGGAATAACAGTTGATAAAAGAGAAGTGCCATCTTTTGTAGGTAGGATATTGAACTCACTTGGAGACTGAGAGGGCGGTTGGGGTGGGGGGTTAAATTAGTTTTTAACAATCATACTCCTTTACTTTAATTCCAAAACATGTAACTTTAATCAGTTTGCAGTAAAAGATAAACCAAAAAATAACAATGCATAAGAGAACGTCATATTTATGTGGAAATCCCAATAAGGGAAAAATCATGGTGAGAATATCTCACAATAATTGAAAATTATTACAAGAGGCTCACTGTTAGACTTGCAACCAAGACTCGTTTCCTTAAGAAAATATACAAATGACTTGAAAAATAAAGATCACTTCTCCATGACAACATACAAAAAAGACCTATAGAGGAGACTCATCATCTCAACGCAGGATACATGAAAAGTATTACAATAAATAAACCTTCAAAATACTGCTTCTAGTATTCTCCTTGGAATGTAGATTATTTTGACATGATGTCTCAAGCAACTATTATTAATTTGAATCCATGTAGGAGAGCTATGCATTTTGTTTCTCTTGGCACTAAATCATTAACAACACTTACCTCCCCTTCCTAGCTAGAAAAAACTCTTTCAATCATCCAATTAATATGGATGGTGGGAATATATAACTAACATGAATAAATTGACAAAACAATAATGATCAATTTTAGGCGTCTGTATTACCAAGAACACACACTTAAATAAAAATTTCATTTACAAATATTTTATAAAAAAAACATTACAACAAAGGAGAGAATTACAACTATCAATGTCTACTCTATGCACGCTCTCAGATTATAAATATCTCCCTTAGGAAGTATTTTCTCATTAGATAAAAAATTCTATTCAATCTCTTCATATGACCCTTTGTACACTATTCAAAGATATATATTTTAACATGTGTAACATATTTATCTAAATCCATATGTGTGTGTGTATTAATCTTTTATATTTGAATATCTCTTGATATGATATGTACATATCTCCATATCTATGATGGTATGTGCAATTTTTTTCATTTTTAAATTAAATAAGAATCTCCTCTAATTTTAACATGCATATCTAGAAATCACATTAAACAGTCTCCTTATAAGATATGCAAATCTTGAATACAAATGCACTTATACTCTTTTACAAATTAAAAATTAAATTCAATATTGTCATATGATCCCTTGGACATTTTTCAAAGATAAATTTTGACAAGCATAAGATATAGATATAGATATAGATATAGATATAGATATAGATATAGATATAGATATAGATATATTATAAGCACGGGAGATTTATTTTTAAAATATATATATTATATGTCACATGAGGAGATTGCAGTGAATTTTCAATTTGAAAAGCATATATGTAAACATATGATTGAGATTTGCATATCTTTTAAGAAAATCTTTTTATTTGATTTATAGATATGCACATTAAATTTAAGGATGATTTTTATTTAATTTAAAAATGAAAACAAATGCATACATATTTATAGATAGGAAGATATGTAGCAATTCTTATAATATATATATTTATATCTACATGATATACATATCTTCATATCTATAAAGATGTGTGCAAATATTTTATTTTAAATTAAATTAAAAGCACTTTTAATCTGATATGCATATCTATAAATCAATAAAATGATTTTCATATAAGATACACAAATCTCAATCATACATGCACTTATATTCTTTCCAAATTTAAAATTCAATTCACTCTTCTCCACACACATTGTATATCCATCTAAATTCGCCTATCAATACATATTGTAAATTTAAAAATAATTTATAATGATATACACATCCCTATATCTTAAATTTTTCATTTACAGATAAATAAAAATCTATAAATCGAATTAACATGTCTCCTTATAAGATGTGGAGATATTATTTTCAAATTAAAACCACAATATTTCCACATGTCTATCTCTTAGTCAACTTTTCAAATTAAACCCAAAATATTTCCACATGCCTATCTCTTAGTCAAAATCTCTTAGTCAAAATCTTAATATTTTTATGTACTAGTAATGACCAAAACTTCCCCATTCGTGTATCTCTAGGTGCATGGCTTAGACTCCTAGGGTCCCTTACATTGAATGGCACGTAGTCCTTAAAAATGTATCTTCTTTATGACATGAAATGGGCACGAAATCTTGATAGTGATTGGATTCCACCTTATATTATTTGATTTTATTTTTAACTATAGTAGCCACAAGGATTATGATAGTTGTGAGGCATTGATGAACTTTGACAATGCGCTCAAATAATGATGTTTGAAATTGATTAAATGGAATCAATGATATTTGATTATGCCAGAGGATTGATAAATAATAAGGAGACGTCGATGAACTTGGAAAATTCTCCCAAAATACTGATAATCTACAATAACATTGATGAACCTGGACAATGCTATTGAACTATTGATGATAGGTTGGTAGCGATAACATCAATGAACTTGGACAATGCTATCAAATGTATGATGAAAAGATATGAATCATTTATGAACTTGGACAATGCCCCTAGAATTATGGGATTGAATTAATGATGACAAGACTGACTAGATTTGGAAATTATTTGGTTGATTTAGAAAGTGATTTAATTAAGCATCGATGATCTTGGACAATGCCCCAGAATGGTTGAAATGAGTCCAAGATGATTCTGGAATGATTAGGAAGAGAATAGGATATTTTTGAATTTATTTAGGATGATTTGATATGGTTTAGGATCATTTAGGATCACATAGGATCAGTTTAGGAAGATTTAGGATTGATCAGGATCGATAAGGAAATGATCAATTCGGTCAAGAGGACATAAATATTAGCAATTAATTGAAAAATATGCAATATTCAATTAATGACCAAAGACAAAATGTTTTCATATAATAAAGACCATATGCACAACATAGAGGAATAATTAGAGCACAAAAAAATGTTTCAATTGTAAAGCCAAAAATGTTAAACATGTAGACTAGCAGGCTCGAACCATTTTTGAGAATCTACACTAAGATAGGTAATTGCTTCTTTAACCTTAAATTATGTAAGGCTAGTGAGTTTATTCATCAATGTTTTGTATTACAATACAAAGGTTTTGCCCTTCATGTAGTAGATGGAAAACCATTTAAAGATTTTGAAATTATGGCTTTGATAGTCCCTTCTAATATTGTATGTATGTAGACATGGAGTTAAAGAAAATAACTTAAACATAGCATGTAAAGAAAAATATATTTAGCTATTAAAAATGGTGAGATGGGGGTTTGAGCACAAAGTAGATGGATGAAATTATTTGTAAGTGGAAAAAATTATCAATCTTCATAAGCCAAAGAAAAACATTGATCTAAACCCTCTCTATGATTCCTTGATGAAGGTAATAGTAAGGAATATATCTCTTAATGATACATGCATAATATAGACTTTATGTATGAAAACACATAGGTAAATAAATTTGTATAAAACTTAATTGCTCGCATATCATAATTATGTACATAGATAAACCTATAAACTTGTGTTATTTTTATAATATTTCTCACAAAATATTTCAATGGAGTTTTCAAATGATACTAGATTGTTCATTCAACTAGCATAGGAAAATTTTGATAACATTGTCAAAAGATTGGAACTATTTGGTGCATCCTTTGGTTAAAAATTTTTCTCACATAAGTCTACTATGATTATTTGGTCTAAAGATCTCCTTAATTTTCTTACAAATAAGGGGGAGAAATTGGTAGATCTTAATAAAGTGGTGAAGTATTTGGATATCTCATTCACTATATCTCCTTTGAAAAATATATAGGAATGGGTATACCAGTTGATAAAAGAGAAGTGTATCATATGGGAAGCTCTCCTTCCATCTTTTGTAGGTAACATATTGAACTCAGAGACTGAGAGGGCGGTTGGGGTGGGGGTTAAATTAGTCTTTAACAATCATAATCCTTTACTTTAATTCCAAAACATGTAACTTTAATCAGTTTGCAATAAAAGATAAACCAAAAAACAACAATGCATAAGAGAACATCATATTTATGTGGAAATCCCAATAAGGGAAAAATCATGGTGAGAATATCTCACAATAATTGAAAATTATTACAAGAGGCTCACTGTTAGACTTGCAACCAAGACTCGTTTCCTTAAGAAAAGATACAAATGTCTTGAAAACTAAATATCACTTCTCCAGGACAACATACAAAAAAGACCTATAGAGAAGACTCATCATCTCAACGAGGGATACATGAAAAGTATTACAATAAATAAACCTTCAAAATACTGCTTCCAGTATTCTCCTTGGAATGTAGATTCTTTTGACATGATGTCTCAAGCAACTATTATTAATTCGAATCCATTTAGGAGAGCTATGCATTTTGTTTCTCTTGGCACTAAATCATTAACAACACTTACCTCCCATTCCTAGCTAGAAAAAACTCTTTCAATCATCCAATTAATATGAATGGTGGGAATATATAACTAACATGAATAAATCGACAAAACAATAATGATCAATTTTAGGCGTCTATATTACCAAGAACACACACTTAAATAAAAATTTCATTTACAAAGATTTTAAAAAAAAACATTACAACAAAGGAGAGAATTACAACTATCAACGTCTGCTCTATGCACGCACTCAGATTACAAAATATCTCCCTTAGGAAGTATTTTCTCATTAGATAAAAAAAATTCTATTCAATCTATTCATATGACCCTTTGTACACTATTCAAAGATAAATATTTTGACATGTGTAACATATTTATCTAAATCCATATGTGTGTGTGTGTGTGTGTATTAATATTTTTATATTTGAAGATCTCTTTGTTGGAAACAATTGTTTAATTGTGTGTTGTCCTTGATGTTACACAAATGTCATATCAGTCATCAGACAGAGTCTACCGAGTTCAGAATGTCATATCAGTCATTAGACAGTTTACCAAGACTACC
>MU227459.1:1153575-1165201 GCA_018584345.1 Thuja plicata | reverse complement strand
AGTAACTAGTTACATTGGTGGTTTTCCCAAATTGGGTTTCCATGTTATATCTGGTGTTACTTGTGTCACTTGTGTTCATGTTATTTGTTTTATGCATATTAATCACTGTGAATGTTTACACAACAATATAAGGTTAATTCACCGAGTAACAGTAATATATATATTAAAGACATCTAAGGGACTTGTGGATTTATTTTTGTGGTAACTGATTCACCCCTCCCCTCTCAGTTACTCCATCCTTATTTCCAACACTCTTGATATGATATGTACATATCTCCATATCTATGATGGTATGTGCAATTTTTTTCATTTTTAAATTAAATAAGAATCTCCTCTAATTTTAACATGTATATATAGAAATCACATTAAATAGTCTCCTTATAAGATATGCAAATCTTGAATACAAATGCACTTATATTCTTTTGCAAATTAAAAATTAAATTCAATATCGTCATATGATCCCTTGGACATTTTTCAAAGATAAATTTTGACATGCATAAGATATCTATATAGATATAGATATAGATATAGATATAGATATCGATATCGATATCGATATAGATATAGATATATTATAAGCATGAGAGATTTATTTTTGAAATATATATATTATATGTCACATGAGGAGTTTGCAATGAATTTTCAGTTTGAAAAGAATATATGTAAACATATGATTGAGATTTGCATATCTTATAAGAAAATCTTTTATTTGATTTATAGATATGCACATTAAATTAAGGATGATTTTTATTTAATTTAAAAATGAAAACAAATGCATGCATGCTTATAGATTGGAAGATATGTAGCAATTCTTATCTTCATATCTATAAAGATGTGTGCAACTATTTTATTTTAAATTAAATTAAAAGCACTTTTAATCTGATATGCATATCTATAAATCAAATAAAATGATTTTCTTATAAGATACACAAATCTCAATCATACATGCACTTATATTCTTTTCAAATTAAAAATTCAATTCACTCTTCTCCACACACATTGTATATCCATCTAAATTCGCCTATCAATACGTATTGTAAATTTAAAAATAATTTATTATGATATACACATCCCTATATCTTAAATTTTTCATTTACAAATAAATAAAAATCTATAAATCGAATTAACATGTCTCCTTATAAGATGTGGAGATATTATTTTCAAATTGAAACCACAATATTTCCACATCTCTATCTCTTAGTCAACTTTTCAAATTAAACCCAAAATATTTCCACATGCCTATCTCTTAGTCAAAATCTTAATATTTTTATGTACTAGCAATGACCAAAGCTTCCCCATTCGTGTATCTCTAGGTGCATGTCTTAGACTACTAGGGTCCCTTACAGTGATTGGCTTCCACCTTATATTATTTGATTTTATTTTTAACTTATTAATTTAAGGCGTCCCTTTTGACATTAGTCTATATTGTTGTATTTAATTTTTTTTCTTAACATGCAAGTGTACACACGATTCATGGAGTAGTGAACTTTATTCCAATTAAAAAGATGTTGGGGTAGATATAATATTGAACCTTTAGGACATCTTCTTGAAATTGTATAATTTGTATCTTAGACATGAGAATTGGATAGATCATAGATTGAACACTCTCCTATGCTTTACGGATATAGATATAAAATTCAGGGATACAATTATCCATATCACCATTATGTTTCTTAAATATTTATATTCATCATTGTGATTAATTTAACCATATGCATATAGTAATGATTGTCATCTTTAATGTGCATCCCAATGGAGTAAAACATATCGATGAGAAAAAAGGAAATGAGAAGAGTATTATACTAAGCAGCTTAATTTGTTTTAACAATCACATGATTTTTAAATTACCTTTCTTGTTCATGGCATTTTTTTGACTGTTCATGTGCTCACATAATTATCTTAGATCAATTATCAATTAAACTAAAATATTGAGATAAGATAAAAATACATACCTAGGTTTGACTATAGTGTTGCAAACACATGGGTCAAAAAGAGGCTATTATTTTTATTTTTATAGAACATTGGATGTGTTGAACACTTTTAGAAAAAAATATTAAACTATTGTACATTATTTAACTACACCATGCAATTTCTTCAGAAATGACGAGCACAAATTAATATAAGGTTAATGTGATAAAGAATATGATAACTAGTTGAAAGCAAGAGACAAGAGGAGATATAATAACTAGCGCTTGCATTTTAAAAAGATGCAAGTGGTACGCCGATAGGAGGTTATATCTATCTTAATACTTTAAAGAGGATAATTTAATATGTGCACACACGATATACTAATTTAATTTACAATATCTTATAAGAAATTATACAACTTATTTGTATTTAATTTTTACAATAAACATTTATGTTGAAATCCATTACCACCTACAAGTTTGGTAAGTCATCATCAGTGCCATTCTTTAAAAGATAACAGACAAGATTTTGTCTACTTTTCCTTTTCCATCAAGTTGAAATGCTTTAAGCTTGCTCTTCAAATAAAAAATGTAATCAATCCCAAGGTAATAAATATAAAAAAATTGGTGAAAGTTATTATAGAGTTAGCGTGCAAGGGAAGAATATGTTAGGATTGAACACCTATCTTGTCCATTTCACATTTTTAAACCTCTATCTTCTATCGACATTTTAATGTATTCTATTGTCCAAACATTCATTACACACCTTTAAATGCAAGTTATATATTCATTTGTCACTTATTATTTGATTAGTCATAGTCTTAGTCATCTTTGAGTCACATCCAAAAAAATGTTAGGATACTTATACATAAAATTGCACAATTGAATCACAACACTTATATTGATATCACCACAAAAATTGAGGCCTTTATACAATCATTACAACAAAAATATACCACAATAATAACAATGTACGCAATGAAAAACTCTTCCCTACAATTCCTTGGAGCTCCAATGAACTCCCTAAGTGAGCAATCACTTAAAGTATAAAAGGTTTATATCTTTTTAATCTAGTGACCAATTGATTTTCATCAATTGATTATAGTCTCAAATGGGTTTCCATCCATACAAGATTGAATACAAGATGCCCAATAGTACATAGCATTTATGACATGATTATAATTGGAAAGATTTTAGTTTTATATATTATCCTGATTTTATTTCTTGGTCATTGCACTATCACCATATTTTATCAACACTACATATTTAGTCTACATACTATCATGATCAAAATTAATCCTTGAGCATAGTTGAAAGTGTTACCTTTGGATCTTTCAGTTGAATCAAACCATCCCATGATCTAAATGTGTAACTCACACTTCCATAATGAACATTTCAAAAAAAAATCTTCCAACTAAGAGCAACCAATGCCATAACCCAATTTATCCTATGTCTTACAACATGCAACATCATAAATATATATCTCCATCCCCACTTTGTTGACACTTTAAAGGAGTGTACAGAGGAACTCATAAGAAATGATATACCTTTGAGTAATAGCATCCATATCCCTTTTATTAGTCTAAAAGACAAGTCCCATTCCCTAACTCTTTTGAAATCCCCAAGTATGATAAATATAAGGGGAAGGAAGATCCTAGTGAGCATGCAAGAGAATTCTTCATGGATAGTTCAAAGAAGTGGCATATGAAAATACATACTTATTATGTGTATTTCCTTGTAGCTTAGGTGATCAAGAATTTGAATGGTTCTTGCACCAACCTAAGGGGTTCATCACATCCTTTGAAGAGAGAATTAAAAATTGTCAATAAATTTTCCTATAACATGGATAATAAAAATTGGGGGTTCACTTTTCATCATGTACAGAGGAACTCATAAGAAATGATATACCTTTGAGTATTAGCATCCATATCCCTTTGATTAGTCTAAAAGACAAGTCCCATTCCCTAACTCTTTTTAAATCGATAAGTATGATAAATATAAGGGGAAGGAAGATCCTAGTGAGCATGCAAGAGAATTCTTCATGGATAGTTCAAAGAAGTGGCATATGAAAATACATACTTATTATGTGTATTTCCTTGTAGCTTAGGTGATCAAGAATTTGAATGGTTCTTGCACCAACCTAAGGGGTTCATCACATCCATTGAAGATAGAATAAAAAATTGTCAAGAAGTCTTCCTATAATGTGGATAATAAAAATTGGGGGTTCACTTTTCATCATTTATTCAATATTGGAGAGCTTTAAGTACGAGGTTTTCATGACCAATATTAAAAAAATAATTAGTACATATTTTTAACAAATTTTTATTTTTATTTGGCATTTCATCTAAGCTCATTGTGTGACTTCATTTGATGAGCTCATTAAAAGAGAAGTCCAAATTGAAAAGGACCTCCCTACTAAGAGGATTATAAAACATTATTATAAGAATCAAAATCTAAATCTAAATTTTTCATTTACAAACCCAAATTCTTTAGCAAAAATATCTCAACATACATAAATGTAAAAAGACACCATTCCAATTTTACCAATGATACATGTGGGTTTGAAAATTAAACATGGAGAAGATCTAATAGCCAGGGAAAGATGAACACAAAATTTGTGCTTTAATCATTTTTCCATTCTAGTCAACATGTGACATGAAGTACATGGTTGGAATCTTACAATACATAAGAAAATTTATTCATGAAACACTAATAAGTCATTTGTGAACCATCAGCAAGCCCAATAGGTGCTTAATATTGATCTAGCTAACATGTTGAGAGGAATGACAATCGGGTGTGTCTTATAGAAACAAAAATTGTCAAACCATGCTAAATCATAAATCACAAAGGAGCAAATTGCTAAGAAAATTGAAACCTTTCAAAGTTTTTTGACAAGGCTTGAAGCTAAATCCTCAGACGATTGTCATTGTCCTGCCTACTTATGCAAATTTAGCAGCTCTGGAAATGGGCAGATGAAGCCATGAAGCTATTTCAAGAATGCCTCAAAGGAGCATTATTTCGATGACAACGATTATCGCAGGATATGCACAAAATGGAAGCAGGTCTTTCCATAACCAAGATGAAGCTAAATAGAAGTTTGAACCAACTATCGTCGACATTTTTTTATGGATGTGAAATGCCCCTTCAACCCAGAGCTCGCTAATCAATTTGGTACACAACTATAATAGTTGGTTCAAACTATTATAGTTGGACAAAGTTTTGTACTTTTCACACTTTGTTAGTTGAATATCTACAAGTTTATGAATATTATACATAATGGTAGAATTAAATTTGATCAAAAAATCACAAATATTATATTGAATTTGACAATCAAGTCAACCATTTGAAGATCTAACCTCTAATAACCAATTTGAATGTAATTTCGTAGAAACTATTATTGAACACTTTGAACTCAATAATGAGCTTACATTTTCTCTAAAAATCTTCAAAAATATACTACACAATGAAATCAAAAATGATATTTATATAAAAAAACAAATGCTTAACAAGAATAACCCTGATTTCTTTAATAACATCTAGACCTCAACTCCCTCTTTTACATTATTATTAGAAAACATTTAAAATAATATTTATATTAAAAAGTTATCTAAGACACTTATTATCTTTCTTTTTGCTGTCTAATTTTCTATTAGATAGCTTTAAATTTACATACTTCAAATATGTGCATTTAGATTAGAGTTGCATTTGCAGCTACTAGAGAAATGAAATCAATTGTAGTGAAGCTACCCAACGACGAATATGGAATCGAACACCGTCTGTTTTAACTTGCATCAAAGTAATTCCAATAATTTTGGTATATAATTGAAACTGCAAAATAATCATCTTGAAGGTTGTCCATTTGTAGGTTGGGCAATGGTCATCTTGTTCTTGATCACCACAAAAGACTGTACGTCGGCTCAAAATACAAAATTATTTATTTTTAAGAGTTGTGAACACCAAAAGTCTGTAGCCTTGCGTTGGTGTGCACTGTGAATTGGAAAAATCATCTTCTTTTTGCGCATGTCTTTTGAGGACAAAATCTGTTTGAACTTATCTGCAACATTTCAGGTCTACAGAAAATGAATGCAATTCAACTTTTTCCTCGTAGCCGGCAAAACAGTTCTACAAGCATATTTTGGGGAAATTGCTATGGATGTCTGGAAAATAGTGGAAACAAAACCACTGGATTGATATTTCCACATGAAATTACATAATAAATCAACAAATTATAACTAATCACTCAATTTTTTCCTTACCCCAATCAAAATCATGAAGAACGGTGATAGGGTATCAAAAAGAACAGACCTTAAAGAAACAAAAAATGGAGCCAACAAAATGACGTTCCCATTGAGAATAGCGGGGATAATTCTTTCATCATTGTGCCCCTGATAGAATGGTGTCAATGGGCTGTATGGGGTGATCTTCTCATACATGTAGTTGGTGTAGGCACCGATCGGTCATAGTAGACGTTGATCGGGTCATTCAGGTTGTGCGAAACAATGGTGAACTGCAAGGAATAGGTGAGCATACCATCGTCTGTGATGGTCCACTATTTGATAACGGCATCCTGCACAAAAAACCATGGCTTTTGCGGATGGAGGGATAAGTATATCATCAGGATAATGAACAAAACCATTGCGGTGAAAAATAAGATGCCTTTGCATAGCCTACACTAGAACTTATCCTCCGAAAAGCCTATATGAATGCCCAGGAATCTAGGGTCTCATCGATGTTGTCGTGGAGAGAAAATACTGTGGAAATAGAGTTACCCATGACTGTTGATATTCATTTTCTGACAAGTCAGAATTACCGGCAAGAAAATATGAATTGGTGGCACTGATTTTTAAGTGTGAGACACATTTTCGATAATGGGTTTCTCCCCATAAGAAGCCTATCGGCTAATAAGAAGTAATGCAAAGCTTGTGCGAAGAGTTTGAGGAGAAGTTTTGGCAAATGATTCTTAACCAGATATGTTGGGGATAGTTATTGTGTTATTAACCAGAATTAAATTCATGCATATGTAGATGCAACTCAACCAATTCATGTTTTTTTTGTAAGAATACTTTTAGTGATCTAATATTTTGTATTGGATGTGATAGCCAAGCAATGAGCCTACCTATAGTGAGCATCTTGGGTAGTGAGACTCCATTGTAAAAATCACCTTATCCTATGTTTCATTATTGAGAATTAGCATTCTCTGTGGTTTTTGCCATCTTGGTTTTTCCACATAAATCTAGTGTTCATTGTGTTTAGTGTTCTTATGTGCTTTCATGTTCATTTCTATTTTGGTTATTAGATTAAATTAATATCAAATCAATTAAGTTTAAAAAAAAAAATTTGATAACTAATCCCCCCTCTCAGTTATTTAGACTATTCAACAAAAAGAACTTCTCAGTCAAAAATATCAATTTCTAAATTAGACCTTTCATTTTTCCATCCATGGCCTTTTCATTGGCCTTTTGGAAGGTTTTCAGGAGTTTTCTTATTGAGGATTATTTGATGGAAGTTTTTGGGGAGGAAATAAAAAGGGAATCAAATTTGGGAATTGGATTGTAGGATTTTTTTAGTGTGTATATTTCAATCAATCGAATGGTGGTTTTTCTAGGTGCATGTAATGGTCATTTTCACTAAATCAAAAATAGTTTTGCTGATTTTGATTTGGTAATGAATTTTACACAAAACATGGAATCTTGAATTTCATTTTATTTCTTTGGATTTATGTTCGGAATTGAGGTATGGATTCAAGTCTTCAATAATGTTGGATTTCCATATTTAATAAATTTTTACTTTATTATTTGTGTATAATCTTTTGTGTATAATCTGTCAAATAAAATAGTGTGATTTTAAAAAAAAAACTTTAATATCATCATGCCAAGAATATTAGTTTCTACTTTCTATAATTATTCTCATCACTTTCATATTTATTTTGGCTTGTTTTGCCTCCACCATGTTTGGCGTTACTTATCCTTGTTGCATGTTTGTCCATGCAAATTTTGTGGCTATTAAACTTGTTTCTATGCATTCTCTATTTGGCATAGAAAACCATTCTTGAATAATTTATATTTTTACACATTTGTTTCCAGCTATATTAATTGGGTTATTTTTGTGCATTTACAATCGTATTAATTGGTTTATACTTATGTATTTGCAGCTTTATTGATTAGCTTATATTTATGTATTTTCAACTATATTAATTGGCTTGTGTATATGTATTTGAAACTTTAATTAGTGGCCACATTGTAATGGAATTGAATTAGTAATATAGTTTTGTTTATTGTATTCTCTTCTTTGCCATTGTATGGAAATATAAATTTTTATTTTATTAGTTCATGTAACTTAATGATTTGAATGACTAAGGGATGTAATTTTGTTACCGTCTTTTGCATTGTCTTAGTTTATAGACTACAAGAATAGTTTCTAAATAAAAGATACATATTTAGGTAACTTTGTTTTATGTAAGATTTCTATTATTAATTAAAATAAAAATCAATTAAGAAACTTGTTAAATGGAGTATTTTATGTTGTCTTTTTATTATTGTCAATATTTAGTTTTATTTAGTTAAGATGCATATACTATTTAGATAGGAATTATATTTTATTTATTGATTTTACATGTTTAGAAATTATTTATAAATAGGGAAAGATTTTGTTAAATCATAATATGTGTATTCAAATAAGAGAGTATAAGTATTCAAATAAGTAAAATTATATGTAGTAATATTTTAGAGATATGAATTAAATGTATACTTTAGGTTTACAATTTATGGGTCACTTCTACATGTTACTTAGAATCTCATCCATTTAGCCTTATGGTTTGTCTTTGGTATCCATATTGGTATCTCCTAGTGTAGGATAAGTGCACAAAGATGGTGTGCAAAAAGGGGGGGTATAAGTGGCAACTTTTTTTTTTCTGAAACCAGGTAAACCTGAACTGCGAAGAGAAATTTGAGAGTCATGCACTCAAAATTAGAACATGCTAAAAAAAAGATTGTAGTACTCTGAATCTAGTTTCTAAACTAATAATTTTTTTAAAAATGGATAAGATTAAGAGGGTCAAATCCATTGCATACAAAAACTATTTCTTATTTTTTAAGAAAAACATAACATAGTGTCTGGCATGCATATCAAAAAATATTTAGTTATATTTAGTATTTTGAAAACCCTTTAGTAGAAGGATAAGTAAGAGTGAGAGCTATAAGTTGTGTATTTATTTGTAATTTTTTGTTGAGTAATTATTTTTTTATGATTTTTTGAAGTGGTCACATTCTGGAAATCAAGTGTTTGTTCATGCACTAGACATAACTTGCATCAAAATAATTGAAAATACAAACTTATTTTTTGAAAATGTATATAATCAAGTCTAGAACAATAATATGTGATTTTGTTAAAAAAAAAATTGAAGTAGATCAAAACTTATTAAGAAAATTGTAGACATGTGTCTCTGAGAACTATGGAGACACTGGTAAAGAAAATTAAACTTTAGTATGTTAATATTTTCCAAAAATTGAAAAATTTATATGGTTAGAAAGCTCTGACAACGTGTGAAATTAGCATGGTAATCTTATAAATACCCACTTGATGATGTGTAAACATGATGATGAGGAAGTTGAGAAACCTATTTTGAAGAATAAAACACGTGAAAATGGAGAGAAATGGAGGCAAATAAAGCTCCCAAGACCCAACCTTTTTATCTTAGCCTATTAAATAGCCTTATTCTTATCTTTTAAATTTACCAAACATATGCCAAATTAGTTTATTTGAATTTAAAGTAACGCAACTGTGTTAGGGGCATTTTGCTATTTTTTTGGGTGGGTGGCCACTTTTTACATATCCTTTATGTTATGCTTGGTTTTCTTTGCATGATATTCCCGCCATTTCTTGTAACCTTTTTTTATGTTTGTATGTCTTGTGTGGGGCCTTATGTATATCTCCTAGCATGGAGGGTTGGACGTGGTCAAGTGGTTGTGTCATTTCTTCTCCATCAAGTTTTTAGAGATTTGTTGATGATCTTTTTGGATGGACTTGCACTTCTACTATAGCTCCTTAACTTATGTGAATAAATGATTATTATTGTACATTTATATTATGATATGTATCATTAAGCAAATTTATTGATGTTGTATTGAATACTCCTTGAGGAGATGATTATATATTGTAAATGTAAACATGTGACATGGATTGTGTGTAATGTAATGTTACAATTAGATAGATGATGATTTTGATTATCATAATGTGAGTGTACATTATCTTGTCATGGATTAGGAATATTTTCATATGGGGTTTAAAATAAATTTAGTTTATGATGTTAATCTTGTACATTACCTCATGATTTTTTAATTGACTTAGTCATTTGGTTACCTATTTCTAATTAGTGACATTGGGGAATCTAAGAGGACTTAGACTAATGTTTTTTGTTCAGCACTTATACAACTTGTTAATGTAATGTATCATTTAGTTATCTTCATGTGGAGTTGAAACCTTAATGTTTAAGTTAAAATTATTATCATTGATATTAAAAAAAAAAAAATTAGTCATGTTCTTTAGCAATATTATGTTTGTCCTTGCATGTTTGCTGGTGGGGCATTACATTTGTTATCAGAGCCAGGTTGCAACACTGGGAACTTTGGGACTTGTGTGCTCAATTTTTATTCTTTATGAGAAATATTGGATCATTTCCTTTAGTTCTTGTCTTTCTTTTGTCTTTTGTGTTAGAGTGTCTTGACTCCTTATTTTACGTTTGTGGTAAATTATGTTGGATCTATGTTTACCCTTTTACTTCGTGCCCGATCTTTCTTTGTTCGATATCATATTTTTTCTTGGTAATGAATGATTTGATTGAATGTGTATTCCTAATTACCCATGCATTGTTGGTTTTTAGAAAATGCAAAATTTGATATTATTATGAGGTAACTGTATCCGTAATGTTTTAATGTATAAGATATATGTTTGACTGTGTTGATTCTCTAGGTGTTTTGGTGGAATATATCCATGAAATTATAGTAAAAGAAGATTATTTCTTTTTTGTGCTAAATATGTTGCTTTGATTAGTTGATAAGTGATCTCTATATGTTCTTGAGTGACTTTTTATGATTTCTATTACTTGTGTATTGAGCATACGCTTGTTTATACTAAAGGTGTATGTGTGTGTGTGTGTGTGCATATTTCCTTTAAAGATAATGATAATGTGTCTAGTTAGTGATTTGATGGGATGTTGAAATAATAGGTATTTTTCAATTGTGGTTTAAAAAATGGTTACCCCAACAAGTGTGTCTTTATCTAGTAAATTGAAATAAAAATAAAAATTCTCCTCTCCTTGATAATGACTAATAGATGTTGGTTAGAATGTAATATAGAATTAATTTTGTAGGTGTGAATAAAGAAATATTTTGGGAAAGGACCTAGCTTTCTGAAGTTCAGTAGTGATGCAAAGATATAGGTGTATGCACCCAAAAATGGTCGCCTAGACTATGGGCCCCCATTCTTCAATTTATCAAATGATAGAATCAATTTATCAAATTCTTGAATCAATGCTTCGCAACATTTTATTTTAAATCAATTTTCTTGTTCAAATCATAATTAATTCAATTATTTTAATATTTCCTAAGGTTTGATCATTTCATCAATTATCTTATTTAATTAAAATAAAATAATCCCTTTTTATTAAATAAAATAATCTTATTTAATTAAAATCTCTTTTAATTAAATAATCTTATCTTATT
>MU227459.1:1138812-1153487 GCA_018584345.1 Thuja plicata | reverse complement strand
AAAATCCCCACTTAAATCCCTCTTTGTGTTGAAAAAGGAAATAAATTAAATAAAAATAAATAAAAGCTCCTTTTTCTTCACACATATTCCTAAGTGGTGGGATTTTTTGCCTCTTAATCATAGCCTTTGATTTTGCCTTGTGAAGATATGAGCACATGGATCAACCAAGATTTAATCTCCACCATTGCTCATTTCTTTTTACCTCTTAATCTCTACCGTCCATTGCTCTTTAAAAAGGAAACCTCTCCTTCTCATTTGAATAATCAAGTTATACACTTTTATGCTATTGTTAGGCTATGGGTTTGGAGAGCAATCTTGGAGGAGAGTTTGAGCATTTGAGCTTGAACCATGCAACTTCTTCTTGTCTTCTTCTCTCATGCATTCATGGCAATCCATTTAGAGTAGATTAATGTTAATTTAGATTCATATTTCCTTTCAATATATTAATCTTGCATATTTCTTTCATAGATTAATTTGCATATTTCCTTTCATACATTGTTATCATATAAATTAGTTTCCTTTCATGCATTGTTATCATATAGAATAGCTTTCATTTTCATTTGCAATGTATATTTGGTGATCATGGAGACTAGCATTCTTTATTTTCCTCTTTGAATCTGTTATTTCATGGTGTACTTGCATGGGAATAACTAGGTCTAAACTTAGGGCCTTCATCACAAATTCTTGCACTCCGTGAATAGGGAGCTATGAGTTGCCATTTGAGACCTCATTCTTGAGCGATCTTGAATATAATGACTCATACAAGTGTGTCACATTTTCAGCACATATTTTTGGCTCCCACCATGTGGCAACCCACCTTTACATGTTGGTTTTGGTTATTTTTGGAGCTAACCCCTTGTGCAGATTTGCTTGGAGATGAAAACCCTAGATTTTCAAAGATTTGATCATATCTCCCAAACAGCTTGGAGTTTTGGTCTGAAATTTGTTTTGCAAGTTTGTGACATATCAGAGAAGCTTCAATTAAAAAATTTAGAATTTTCTGAGGTATCATGAATTTTGTACTATTTTTTCTTTATTTTTCATAAAAATTTAATTTTTGGCGCAAATCAACATATTTTTCAAAAAAATTTACATTGTCGGAAAGGTATTTAAATTATACAGGGGGTCCATTCTTTGTGTTCTAAATTTGGATGCAATATCATAGAGCATTTGGTTGATTTATGAAAACTAGTCTATTTTGGGAAAACGGCTCCCTAGGGAACAAATGAAAAGATCTTTTTAAAATTCTTACATTTTTGGAAAGCTCTCTATTTTTTCAACAGGGGTCTCTTTCCTGTATTTAGGGTTTGGGATCTGAATTCATATCATATAGGTCCAATCTTGTTGACTGTGTCAAAAAATCAAAATTAAAAAAAGGGCATTTAATGATTAGCTTGCACTTATTTTTCACATGGTTCAATGCATGATATGAGTTGTCATTTAGATTATTTGTTGGTTATTATTGCTCCTAACAATTGATTTTTAGATCTAACCCTATGGTTTGCATAAGTTGGGTATACATTGCATATCTTGTTTGTTGTTTGTTGTTTGCTATATTTTTCTAATTTTTATTTCTGAAACAGCTTAACATGTGGTTCGCGGGACGTTGAAAAGAAGACTCAAATAAAGAATACTAACAAATCATCTTGCAGGTTTCCTTGATCGATAGTATGCTAAACTTTGTGCTTGCATTTCAATTTTTTTTATTACAATAGGAACCCACATGCAAGACTTCTAAAATGAGCTTCAATTCTGGTATTTTAGGAATGACAATGATCTTAGGAAACTATGCTCTTGCCCTTTTTGGGATGATCAAAATTTTAGATGCATTGTTGTCATTTTCTTATGTGTTTGAAGTGTCTTTTAGATTGTAACCCTAAGAATTATATGAATGTATCCTCTCCCCTTGCCTTTGTGGATCTTGGGTGTAAGAGAAACTCATATAATTCTTCTAGTGTGGCTACCTCCCAAGTGCTTTAATAGAGCCAGTGACAGTGGATTGCCCAACTGGTAACATGCTAAAGCCAAGCCCTTCTAAATTGGTATATAAAAAATATCATTTTGATTAGTCTCACAGTGGACAGGTGTGAATTCATTGTGGCAACCAAAATCTCCTCTAGTACCCTAGTGGTGCGTTAAATTCCCTACATTGTTAAGGTGAAAGCCTTGCTTTGAAAGGATTGGGAGAGCCCCCTTAATTGGGAAAATGACTTGATCACAACTACCTGAATGGATGCCTTGACTACAAACTTTGTTTTAGTGACCAAAAAACCTCTATCTATTGGCGTAGAAGGTCAGAGACCGACTAAGACGTCCTACATTTTCATGGCTCTTAGTAGAGACAATGGTCCTTTGGGAAGTGATTCCCTTGGGATTTGAAGCTTGGTGTGCCTGAGAAGTGAGTGCACTGTAAGGAGGATCCCATGCCTCCAAGCTTCTAAGTTGTCCGCTATGAGTAGACATGGCTGAACTTCGGTTCAAGTGGGAATTCAACAGATATTGCCTTGGCTTATCTAGGTTGTGGAGTGACTGTTCTATTTACAACAAACAATCTGCTTGATGTGTCTTGCATGAGTGAAACATCAAAGCATACACCAAAAATCAAGACAAACATCAAAATTATCAACAAATCTGCATTATTAAGTGTCAAACTATCAACTTTCCCAATTTGCTATCCTATCATTTTCAATCTTCCTTGGTTGATCCAAATCAGATAAGGTCACATACCCCACTATTAGAAGCTTGTTTACACTTTGGATTCTTGTGTTTTGACCTCTTAAACTAGTAACCTTTTATTTCACAAGTGACCTTGCTTGGAGCTCGGTGAGCTAGAAATTGTCCTTGTTGAGAAGATAAACCTTTAGATTCTTTGATAATACACTTGGAGAGTTTTGGTAATCTCTTGTCCATTCACTTTCATAAAAATTCAATTTCAATCGATATAACTTGGGTAAATCATCCTCCTGATCCATATGTGTTAGGGAATTCACCCGTTTAGTGAGCACCTTTATGGCAGTGTTGGTTTACACCCTTTGCAAAATTCTATCTTATCATCTCTCTTTTGGACAAGTGAATTCCTTTACTATCCTAGTTTGGTACCAATGTTTCTAAGGGTCATCCTATCAGCTAGTACCTTTTCTTTCATGCCAGTTACAACAATATATCAAGTAGATCAAGGAAAATGACCTCAAGTAGTCTTTAACCAATTACCCTTAGTTCAAACTTGCCAAAAATGTAAGGGAAAAGAACCTGTATTTGATCAATCACCCAGGAATAACTCAAAAGTTTGGTTTGATTCCAAGAGTCACCTTAGTGAGTTTGGTACACCCTTAGCATCTTCCTTCTCAGATATGGATATGAGTTACACAATGACTTGACGAGAGAGGGAAGACATGGATAAACGCCATGATGACATATTTTCTAAACATAGAAATACCATTTCATTTGGCGGTTCCTCTCGTGACAGTCGACCAACTTCACCCCTTATCTCAACAAGATATCTAGATGCACACCAAAGGGCTGAGAGAGGTGAGAGGAAAGCCTATCTAGATGAGCAATCACAACATAAAAACCAAGATGATGAACTTTATGACACTCACGTAAATGCAGCGTACACCAATATTTTTTTTCCACATTCAAGAGCAAGTTCACCGCTCAAAACATCTTCAAGATACTTGAGTGAAAGACTTAAGAGAATTGAGCATGAAAAGAAAGCCTTCCTAGTTAAACAAGCTGAAAAGGAAGAGCAATTTAGACTCCTAGAGTTGGAGAGACAAACCTTTTTTGGAAAGAGAAAATAAATCCCTCCAGGAGGAGAAAGATAGACTCTTGGCTCAGCAACTTAATGACAAATTTAATAACATGTGTGCTAGTGGTGGAAATAACTCTCCTACATCTACTCCTCCCGACACTCCACAAAGTGGAAGATGTTCAAGGATGCCATCATGATCTCCTATCCCTCGAGGAATAAGGGCTTCAAGACATGATCATTATAGGAGACGAACACCTCCTAGGAACTCAAAACAACCTTCACAAAATGCTCATCATGGTTCACAATATGGGGGTAGTAGCTCAAGTTTTGACCTCAACTCCCAAGACTTCATGAAAATGCAATAATAACCACTCTTCTAGCAGTATGTGGAGAAATATTTAGAGAAAAACAAAGACAAGTTCCTAGAGAGTTTAATAAACAAGGGTGCCAGAGTCCCCTACAACTTTGATGTGGACAAGAAGATTAAGAAGCAAGGTCCATCTCAAGAAGAAGAGATCAAAAAACTTAAGGATACGATGGAAAAGATGTTAGCACCGAAGAATTTATTCTCACTTGATTCAATTTTTCCTAATCCTTTTGACAAAAGTGTTAAAATGAAAGACTTCCTTAGAAAGGTTGAGATCCCTCAATATGAAAAGTATGATGTAAATGGAGATCCACATGATCACGTGCGCCAATTTTATACAAGTTTTGAGTTCCATCAAAATGACTCATACCTCATGAGATTTTTCCCAAGGATTCTTAAGGGTCAAGCGATGGAATGGTTCACCAGCATAACTCCTCCCGTCAAGACTTTCAAAGAGCTTGTCCACATATTTTCTCAACACTTTGCATACAACCTTTCAAGATCTATCACCATGTTGGAATTATGCAACTTGAAGCAAAATCAAGGGGAATCCTTTGTCACATTCTTGCAAAGGTGGAGACAAAAATGCTCTCACTACTCTAGAACAATTCCTAGAAATGAAAAGATTGACATCCTTGTTAGCAACTTGGTTCCCAAAATGCGGTATGAAGTCAGGAAGATGGTTTTTTATTCCTTTGACATCATGGTTGAAACCACATGTAGGATTGAGGATGTTTTGAAAGAATAAGGAATTCTGACCAAACATGGAAACAACAACAATAACAACAATGTTCAAAACAACAACAACCCTAACAAGGATAAAGGGAAGAACTCATACTGCAATAGGAACAAACAAGAGGTCAATGATGGAGTTGTGGACTCCTCCCAACCTAAAGATCAAATTGTGCTCCACTTGTCTAGTGTTTTTCAAGCCATAAAGCTCAATACATCTAATCAACAAGAGAGCAAGCCGAGATTCCAAGATAGGCCTAAGAAATAAAGATGTCAATTTTCAAAGCTTGGTGACTCATATGAGGATGTCTTGAAAATTCTCATTGCTAACAACTTTGCACATCCTCAAGATCCCATGAAACATTATATACCTAATGTTAAGCCACATTGGTGGGATGAGAAGGCCTTTTGCAAGTTTCACAATGGTATTGGACATGACATTGAAAACTGCTAGAAACTCAAGGATCTTATTCAAGATCTCATTAAAAATGGAAAACTTAAGATAGATGGATTGAACACCAACGCTGATCATAAGGCATTCAAAGAACCATTGCCCAAGTATGAAAAGGGGGAAACCTATAAAGTTAAGAATGGCAAAGCTGAGATCAATTACACTTACATAGATGCAGAGAATACTATCAACATGCTTGAATTTGTAGAAGAAAATGTCAACATGATGAGGGGTAAAGATCCCTATGGTTATGATCTAGATGTGGACTTTCCTCCTATCTTTGATGAGGAACCCATCGTAGTGCTAAGGGGTCCTAACTCTAGAGTGTCATTGTAAGCTCTCAATGCTATCACACAAAGTCAAGGTCCCATTGTTATTAGAGGACCCAATTAGAGTCAATAAAGTAAACCTAAGAAAGTGGCATCCAAGAATGTCACCTCAAAACCAACAATTAATCCTAAGTCAAGCTATAGTCTTGTTGATCAGTTGCAAAGAACCCCAGCTCAGATTTTGATCTTTGAGCTCTTAGCGTTGTCCCTGAGACACAAGCAAGTCCTTGAGGATGTTTTGCACATGGTAAATGCCCCCAACAGCTTAGATGTTGATCAATTCCAGAACATGGTTAATCACATTCCTATCCCTCATTACCTTACCTTTTTAGAGGATGATGATAAATCCTTGATCCACCCACACAATCTTGCTCTTCATATTGAGGTCATGATCCACAAAACCCGTGTTAGGTGCGTGTTGATAGATGGGGGTGTTGGGATTAATATATGTTCCTTTAGTCTTTTAAAAGAGTTGGGTTATTCTAAAAGAGTCATAGATACCAGGAAAAAGATCACCATCAAAGCCTATGATGAGGACAAAAGAAGTACCAAGGGGTTGGTCATTCTTCCTGTTAGGATTGGCCCTGTTGAAAAAGATATTTTATTTCAAATAGTTGATGTTGGCCCCCTTGCGTATAATATATTTCTTGGTAGACCATGGATTCATGATATGCAAGAGATGCCATCTACCTATCATCAATGTGTTAAGTTCCCTTACAATGGAATAGAGATTTGTATACCTGGGGATAACACTTTATTTGTTAATTCAATTTCAAAAGGAACTCATGTTCCCCTCAATAGAGAAGCAGAAGAATTTGATGCGACCTTAGTTGAATGTAAAGACAAGCTCAAGTTGGTATACCTTGGCATGGGGGGGGTATCAAATCAATTCCCTCACAACATTACCAGTTTCACCTTGGTCTTATGGAAAACCTTCACAAGAAAATAGACCCTCCTCTTCAGCTATGACTTTATTTGGCATGTCTGTAGAATCCTCAGTGCCTATTCAAGATGAGAAAGTGGAGGTGTTTGTTAGAGACTGGATTTATAAAGAAGAGAAATATATGCACAATGAGAACTTCTCTCCCTCTCCTAAGCCTTATAGAAGAGGGTATACTTTTTTCAGATAGAGGGGCTATCCTAGACATGGCCCTCTTAATCAAATATTGGATGCCAGAGCCAAACCTCTTGATCATGCTCTTTTTGGATGCAATTCTAAAAGCCAGTTGGCCTAGGATTTGTGATTCACAACAAGCACACTACTCCTATCCTTGATAATTTAGATAGTGAAGATGAACCATAATACGTACCTAGTTTGACAAATTAGCAAGACATGTATGAAGATTGGGTCCCTTCCAATAATCTCCTCTAGAGAGATTCAGATATTCTGGTCACTCATGCGTCAGTTGCAACTTTAGAAAAAGAATTAGATATAGAAGATCCTTTCAGAGAATGTCAACGAAAGAATCTTGTTCATTTAATGGAAAGAGAAGGTGTTACTCTTGATGACACTATACCTTCCACATCAATATGTCCCAAACCCTCATGATGTAAGCATCCTAGTTGCAATTCAAACACAAGTTCATATGAGTTTGAATGGGACTCCTTCTCAGAGCCTTCCATAGTTGATATGTATGTTGATGTCATCCACACTTATAGTGCTCAACCTAAGGTAGTCGATGAGTCACCTATAGAATTAGAGAATTTGAACCCACATGTTGCCTTAGTGGATGATTCTTCACTTGTTAGGATGAATCCTGATTTGGGTAGCTTAGAAGGATACTAGATGGACTCTGACTCTTCGGTCACCAATGATAATATCATTCACATTTATAACCTTGAACTAGTCATTGACCTTCTTCTTGTTCATCCTAACCTCATTGATTGGTCCCAACGCTATCAAGAACCTGAGCTCTTGATATTTCAAAATGATTATGAGATAGCCTATTACCTAAATACCATTGAACCTATAGTCTCTTCCACCAGTGAACCGGCTACCATCATGATAGAGAAAGACATCAAGTACCTTAGTCACAAGATAAAAAGAAAAGAAAATCAAAAGAATAGGAGTTCTGATGGTGAAAACCAATGTGTGACGGTGTTAGAACTGAAAAAAGTAAAAAGAAATGACATATCCAAGGGTGAAAACCTCTCTGAGGTGCCTAAGGATGAGGTAATTGATCGTCTCCCTATCTACTTTCAAGATCAATCTTCAGTGCTTATTGAACAAACACAAGTAGTCAATTTGGGTACAGATGAGGCTCTGCAAATCATACACTTGGCTGAATCCTTGTCACCACTAGAAAAAGAAGCCTACACTAAGTTCTTAAAGAAAAAGAAGATCAACTTTGCATGGACTTATTCAGATATGCCAGGGTTGGACATTAATCTTATCATACATCACTTGTCCATAGCTCTGGGTGTTAAACCAGTAAAATGAAAAATTGAGAAAGATGCATCCTCACATAGCTCTCCTAGTCAAAGTAGAATTAGAGAAACTCCTTGGTGCAGGATTCATAAGAGCTATTGCCTATGTTGAATGTATATCAAACATTGTACCAGTTTCCAAACATGACAAATCCATTCAAGTTTGCATAGATTTTAGAGATGTCAATAGAGCATGCCCAAAGGATGACTTTCCACTTCCCAATATAGACATGATAGTGGATATGACTGTGGGTTATGAGATATATTCCTTGATGGATGGTTTTTCTGGATACAATCAGATTAAGATAGCTCTTGAAGATCAAGAAAAGACTACATTCACTTGTGCATGGGGTACCTATTGTTGGAACGTTATGCCTTTTGGATTGAGAAATGCAAGAGCCACCTATCAACGAGCTATGACAACCATTTTTCATGACATGATGCATAAAAACATGGAAGATTATGTGGATGACACTTTGGCCAAATCTAAGAAAAGAGACACACACTTAGATGATTTAGAAGTCATTCTAGATCGCATGGAACAATTTCAACTAAGGTTAAATCCTAAAAAGTGTGCATTTGGAGTTACCTCTAGAAAACTACTCAAACTCATCATTTCAACAAGAGGAATAAACGTAGACCCTGAAAAAGTCCAAGCAATCATAGATATGCCACCTACTAGAAACATTAGTCAAATGAGGAGTCTTCAAGGATGTCTTCAATCTATAAGGAGATTCTTTTCATAATTGGCAAATAGAGCTCAACCTTTCAACAAGAACTTACACAAAGGAGTCAAATGTGTTTGGAATGAGGATTGTCAAAAGAGCATGGATCAAATCAAGAAATAGTTGGAAAATCCTCCTATTTTAATGCCTCTTATCCTAGGGAAATCACTTATTCTATACATTTCAGTGACAAAACCTTCCTTGGGGGAATTACTAGCTCAACTTGATGAACATGGGAAAGAAAGAGCAATATACTATATTAGTCGCACTCTTCTTTCATATGAGGTTAACTACACTAGCATTGAGAAAACTTGCCTCATAGTTGTGTTTGCTTCCCAAAAGTTGTGAAATTACATTCTTGTGCACACTATACACCTCATATCAAAAATTGATCCACTCAAGTATTTGCTAGGTTACAAGGCTTCCCTCACAGGTAGAATTGCTAAATGGATGATGATACTTTTAGAATTTGACATAGAGTACATTGAGCGTAAAGCAATCAAAGGACAAGCCATAGCAGATCAATTGGCTAGTTTCCCAATACAAGACACTATACCTATTTAATTTGACTTCCTAGATGAGAACCTCATGTATATGACTGAAAGAACATGGAAGATGTTCTTTGATGGATCCTTTATGCAAAATGGCTTAGGAGCTGCTAGTGTGTTGTTTGTTTCTCCTCATGGGTACACAATTCCTAAATCTTACAAGTTATTATTCCCATGTACAAACAACATTTATGAATATGAAGCTTTAACAAATGGACTTAAGATGGCCATAGAATGGAGAATCACAGAGTTACACATCTATGGAAATTCACAGCTGATAGTCAACCAAGTTAAAGATCAATATCAAACAAAAAATGAGAAATTGGTACCTTACAATAAAATGGTTGATTCCTTGAAATGGTACTTCACATTCATCACATTTCAAAAAATCCCTAGAGCATAAAACAAAGCAGCTAATGCTATGGCTACACTTGCTTTACTCCTTTAGTTAGAGCAGCATGAATCCAGATTTGAATTCCTGGTGGAAGAGCTACATCACCCTATCTATGGCTCCCAAGAAATCCATGTCATTTGTACCCTTGTTGGTCGTGAGTCATCCCGTTATGGTGCCATTTACTCATACCTTCATGATGGCATTATACCTAAAACCTTTAAGCAATCTGAATGCAGAAACCTTACCTGAAATGCCTCTCGCCATTCCCTTATCGCTAGTGATTTGTATAGGAGGGGTCTATATGGAACACTTCTTAAATGATTAGAATAGGAAGAATTTGACCAAGCGTTAGTTGACATCCACAAGGGCATCTATAGGGGACATTCCAAAGGTCTTTCCATGGCCTGAAGGTTGCTTAGGGTGGGGTACTATTGGCCTACGATGCAGATTAATGCAGTATCTTTTGCAAAGTCATGTGAAAAGTGTCAAAAACATGGTAACCTGATACATGCTCCAGGCAGGGAGCTCATTCCTTCTATATCTCATTGGCCGTTTCAGCACTGGGCCTTTGATCTTGTTGGGTAGATTCATCCCAACTCATTAGGTGGACACAAATTTATTATCACTGCTACTAATTACTTCACTAGATGGGTAGAAGTTGTCCCACTTTCTGTTGCCTCAGGAAAGACAGTCTCTCTATTCATTCTAAACCATAACATCTGTTGATATGGATTTCCTTTTGAGATTATCACTGACAATGGAGGCCAGTTCAAAAATAAGGACCTTAAATAACTCTGCAAGAAATTCAAGATTAAACAACATTGGTCCTCCATTTACTTCCCGCAAGGAAATGGTCAAGCAAAGGCATCCAACAAAACCATTCTTAAAATCTTACATAGAATAATTTGTAAGAATGGTAGAGATTGACACTTACAGATAAATTTAGCTTTGTGGGGCTATAGAATGAGTATTTGTACTCCTACTGGGGCTACTCATTTTTCCCTTATATATGGCACTGAAGCAGTGTTACCTTTGGAGGTTGAGATTCCTTCACTTTGAGTTTCCCTCAAAGGTCTAGTTACAGATGAAGACTACCGTGCCATGAGACTTCAAGAGTTAGAACTTCTAGATGAAAAATATCAAGCATCATTTGACCATATGAGTGGTTATCAAAAGTGCATGTCCAAAGCCTTTAAAAAAAGGTTCTCCCTAGAGAATTCCAAGTGGGAGATCTTGTCCTACGTGAAAATCCTAAGAATCAACAACATAGAGATCAAAAAGGTAGATTTGAACCTAATTGGCTTGGACCTTACATTATCACAGCAAATTTTGGGTCAGGTGATCATTTACTATCTATAGTAGAGGGAGAGAAGATCATTAATCCTATCAATGTCTTGCACCTAAAGAAGTTCTATCCATGATGCATCCTTTGTACATAATTATTGATCCTGAAAAAATCCAAAAAAAAGACATATTGTTAAAAATTTCTAAAAATCAGAAAATGTCCTAAAAAAATGATCATCTTAGTGAAAAGATAGCAATAGGCACATTGATGTATCTCCAAAAAAATTATATATTCCAAAAATACAAAAAAAATCAAAAAATTCAAAAAAAATACAAAAAGTGCCTTGGTGAAAACCTGGAAATAGGTGCCTTGGTAGCAAAAAATTGTGATAAAATCCAAGTGGTGAAAACCTAGAAATGGACGCTACTTGAGGCCTTTGCACGCCTATTTCTTAGCGCATGTCCTTGACACTTAGCCTTTCTCCATCATGCCTTGTCCTTGTTGCCTTGGTCTGGAATTGGTCTTTTTCTTTGTCTAGGGGGCATAACTGTGTTAGCTTTGGTCTCTTGGATGTGTTAGTCTTTAGGTCATCTCAAAAATAGTGTTTTTTAACACCACCCTAACTATATTTTTCAATACAACCCCTGACATTGAGTGTTTTTTGACACTTATCAGTTTGGTCTTACCCAGTTTTGTCATGTGATCTTACCTACTTGCAAGCATTCAATCCTTATCCTCGAAACTCAATATCAGTTAACACACTAAAAATATTAAACACAACACTAAATTATTGAGCTATGTCATGATCTTTTCTTTATGTGCTGACTGTTATTGATTTTCATTGAGTGCCCTTGTCTAATAAGTCTCTCTGGGATGCATAGCTAGAGGACTTGGGGCATGGGGCATGTTTTTATTTTCTTTCTTCTTGTGGGTGTGGTCTTGAAACTCTCAAGTGTCTCTTGTTTTTCCCTTGAAACACTTAGGATATTTGAGGCGTCATCCTTGATTGTTTCTACACAACCATTCTTCTAGTCATCCTGGCATCTATGCCTTGATGCGAGTGTTGTTTTGCTACATTAAATTGGGTAAGCTAACATCAAAGTCATCTTGACCTTTATGTCTTTGATGCTTATGTTAGAATCTTTCCATATTCCAATCCAATATAAATCAAATTCATATCTTCATAGTTTCACTTGTGACTGGTGATGATTGTGTGATTTTTTGATGTCTGTTAATAATGGCCCAATGATGAAAGTAAGTTCCTTAACATTCTCTAATGAATGATGAACACAAAGTCCTATGTTACAATTGCTCTATTGCAAGTACACCTTTGCATTTTCATATAGCTTGCATTGTTAGACTTCATGTTAGTTTGCATTTTATGCTGCATTATGAGTTTGAGAGGGTTTCCTTCATCTTTCTTGTGGACTCTTAATCAACTATGGTCATGTTTTGATCTTCATTTCCTTATCTTCTTTCATGATCTCAATCAATTTTTTCTATCTTAAACAGTTGATTGATTTTGGGGCATTAGGTTTCTTAAGGCAAATTCTCTTTCTTCTCTCCATTTCTTTCCACCTCTTCCAAACTTCTATCTTCCATTCACTTTCACCCCACTTCTTTTCTTCTAATTCAACCTTGGGGCATAATATTTTGTGCTTGATGATCTACCTTGGTTCTGTGATCCTTATATCTTTCAGCTTACATCAATAACCTTATCTTTAGTTCAGTTTGATCAAATTTATCAATTTTTTGTTTCTCCTTTATCTCATTTTGATTTTGATCATGAGGGGGTAGTACCTATCAAACTTCAATCCTTGATTTAGCTTTATCAATCCTATCAATTGCTCCACTTGGGGAAACCTTGCTTGAGATTCTTATCTTGGACATGTCAATTACCTATTTACAGGGGTGTTGACCTTTTCTTTTTCAATCAGCTTATCTTTGTCCTGATGTGTTCCCGTCCATCAATCACATGTCTAGGTTGTTTTGTGATCCCAAATTGATCTCACACCTCAACTGCATTCTTTGACTACATGTGTTCCCATAAAGATCACACATTGGTCAAAGAGGGGCAAATGTATGCACCCTAAAATGGTCACCTAGACTATGGGTCCCCATTCTTCAATTTATCAAATGATAGAATCAATTTATCAAATTCCTAAATCAATGCTTTGCAACATTTTAATTGAAATCAATTTCCTTGATCAAATCATAATTAATTCAATTATTTTAATATTTCCTAAGGTTTGATCATTTCATCAATTATCTTATTTAATTAAAAGAAAATAATCCCTTTTTATTAAATAAAATAATCTTTTTTTTTTAGGCAAAAGTGGCAAGCCACTATAATATATTTATATATAAAAAGAAACTGATTCAAAATAGGTCAACTAGGAAAGAATTAGGAAGAAAACCCAGCATCGTCCCTTTCATTTACAATGTTATAGTTCAAAAAAAAAAATTACAATGATGAACAAGATGTGGAGCGTTTCATAAAAACAATACGGAGTATCAGCTACCTCCAATGAACACGCATCCATATTACAAATGTTTTCAAAAAAACTAACCAAAATTCAAGATTTTGGACAAATCATATTTTATTCTACCATTTCTTCACACTCGTGCATGCTGTTACCATGAACCAAGTTCGAGTCTCACTGATCTTTAGAGCTCCCTGTCACCATACCACCATGCGCCACTAAGCCACCTCTGGCTACTTTGTTGCAATTCCATCCATGCTCATACTGAGACAATTCAGTAGTCCAACCATGGCATGTTTCCCTTGAGGCTTGCGGTGACCACCCAGAGCACATATGCTCTGTTCCAACATTTGGCTGAACCTCTGCAGAAGATGAAGTATACCATGCATTCCATCCACCTGTAGTGGAGGGATAAGGGGCCTGAGACATCATGTTTGGTATGAAAACTGAGCTTTTCCTATGGGACAAATGTCCTTGAAATAGTACTCACAATCCTTCGCAAATATGCCCAAATATTTCCCACAAACGATTAATTTGCACGAAACTGGAAACTTGTTTTATAATGATTACTTGAAAAGCTATCTTTTCGAAGTCTTTGTCACTTTCATGCTGGCTGTCATATCTTCTTCAATTAATATTTTAAGCCTATCATCCTAATGAATCAAATTTAATGGATTTAATGATGAGATTGCCAATCCATCACAACCCAGATTTGATAGATAATCTACTACTCGATTACCTTCCCGATATGTGTGAGAAATGCAAACTTCCATGCATTTGTCAAGCAGTCTCCAGACTTGGGTAAAGATTTAATTTAATTTCCATGAAAAAATTTCCTGTGAATACATGCATTTATTATGACTGATGAGTCCCCTTCGATGTGCAACCTATGAAAATTGCCTTCCTTGGCTAAGATTAATCCAGCAAGCAAGGCTTGAACTTCCGCCATATTATTAGATCCAGTAGGTAGGGGAGAAATTAAAACTGCAATTACTGATCCTTTATGATCTTGAATGCATGCCCCTAGTCCTGATACTCCTGGATTTCCTCTAAACACTCCATCAAAATTCAATTTCAAGAAACCCTCAGTTGGTGGTATCCAAGAAATTTCTGAATGAGAAATTGAGGTAGGAATAGTCTTACTCTTTGCCCACCCATTAGGAATGCTTAAGTGTTTCCAACT